>CM055745.1:8751403-8784384 GCA_029465975.1 Dallia pectoralis | reverse complement strand
TCTGGCTTCAGTAGAGTGTCCTTGTGGGAAGCAGGGTCCTGGTCCCTCCTGCTTAGAGTCTCTGTGCCGGCTTGTATCGAGGCCCTGGCCTGGTGTGTTGCGATGATCCAGCATGGCCATGTATCGGGGATCCTGTCTCGCTGCTGCCTTCAGCATTAGCCGCTTGGCTGTCTCTTACCGCTGACTCTGTCTTCCCATTACTCCGCGGGTATCCTGGCGACGAGGTCTCAGGTTCAAAACCCCACTTCTGGCTGAAGTGCCGAAACTCTTGTGATGTATACTGTGGACTCAGTTATCCGAGATAACAACGTCAGGGATCCCCTGGCCGGGCAAAATGGGCCTTGAGCTTTTTTATCACTGTGTTGCTCCTTGTGTCAGGTAGATAATCGACTCAAAAGTTTGAAAATAGTCTACTGTTATCAGATAGTCTTTATTGTGGAAGGAGAAATCTGTTCCCACGCCCATGGCTGCTGCCCATGTCATGGGTGTAGTGTCTCTCTTTGTTGCTTTGGGTCCACTGGACTCATAAGTGTCACATCTGGAGATGAAGGTCTTGATCTCTTTGGTTCATTCCCAGCCAGTATACATTCCCTCGCTCGTCTCAGACATCCTTCTACTCCCAGATGCGAGGAGTGAATCCTGTGAGTGATGTCCCCCTGAGTGCGTCAGGTATCACGGCTCTGTCTCCTCGGAACACTATGTCACCCTGGAAACGCAGTTCGTCCTGGAAAGTGTGGTAGTGTCTGATATCACTTGGTAGGTCCTTGTTTCATGATAGTATTCTGCTCGCCACACTTTGTAACTTTGTGTCTTCTGTCGTTGCAGTCCTGATGGCCCCCAGCCTCTCTGCTGAAATGGGTAGGTAGCTGACCATGTCTGGCAGTCTCTCATCTGTCTCACTCTCTCCCCTCTGTGCTCTCTGGTAGGTATGCTCTACTCAGTGTGTCTGCCAGTAGCATATCCTTCCACAGTTCACAGTCTCTATATCTGTCTCACTCTCTCCCACTCTGTGCTCTCTGGTACACTGTAAAAAATTCACTGTAAATTTTACAGTAAATTACTGGCAGCTGTGTTCTGGCAGTTACTGTAATTTTTACGGTCTACAATTAGAATTTACAGACCTTACTGTATTAAATAAATACAAGCTCTTACTATTTATTTGAATTTACAGTATATTACTGGCAGCTGTGTTCCCTGGCAGTTACTGTAATTTTTACATCTCTGCTGTAATTAGAATTTACAGACCTTTTTTACTGTAATAAATAAATACAAGCTCTTACTGTATTTATTTGATTTTACAGTATATTACTGGCAGCTGTGTTCCCCTGGCAGTTACTGTAATTTTTACAGCTTTTGCTGCACTAGAACTAACAGACTTTACTGTAATAAAACAGCATACTGTTCATAACTGGATTTACAGCAAATTACTGGCAGATGTGTTCCTGGCAATCACTACTGGTGGAATCCTGCAAAATCAATTGCATCAAGAATAAGATTTCGAGAATCTATAAGAACATCATCACTTAATAATCAGGAAAGAAACACATAACCAAGAATATCATCAAAATTACTTGTTTATTTTGTACAATTGTTTTAAAGATGTCATGATATAACAGATATATTGGCCTGTTTGAAAAAAATACACAATGTGTGTATGCACTCATCAATTAGTCCAACCTGCTTCTTCTGGATTGGTCTTCTAGTCTGCTGATGCCACTTTTTTTGCTGCTGGCTTGATCCATGCTCAGGATTTATGTCAATGAATTGCCTGAAAGACACAAAGAAACAAGCACCAATCAGTTATAGCAGTGCACCTTGTGCCCACCAATAGATGAGGATGTTTTTGTGGACCAACCTAAAGAGCTACTGATCACAGCAATCACAATAGCCAAAGACACAGCAGACATTAGCCCTCTTACCTTTGGATGAACTCAAGTGTACACGCAGCCTCTTCATATTCGATGCTGAAGTAACTTGCAAAGACAGTGGTGAATGATGTTTACCAGCCACCTGCACAGTTTATTCTGACCATCCACGTTCAAGCCATGAAACCAACATTTAACAGATCAAAAGAAAAAGGCACAAAGACATTGCTCAGACTTGAGCCTAAAGCAGACATGGGACAACAGAAACTCATACAGACAGTCACCAAAGTGACTGCCATAACTATATATCGTTTCAAATGTAAATTAATGGTGAGCATGTTCATTGAACAATGTATTGTCTGTCCACATCTGCCTGAAAGATAAAAGAGTATCTCACAGACAATGAAATTTGACTGCCGTGTCTTTTAGTACATGGGATTCTCGAAAAGAACAAACTCTTCACACAGTCAGCACAAACGACTCAGAAATTCATTTACAGACAATAAAGATCAGTTAATCTTATAGTTAATCAGATCAACAACAGGATTATTCTACATGGCAAGCCTTACTGGTGCTGCTTAAAGCTGCATTTGGTGTAAGTGGGGTTGGAATGTTTCCTGCGGATTCGCATGCCTGGTGTATGAATATGTATTGACAGGAAACATTGTGAATATAAATGCACATATTGTCCCACAATTTACCACAGACATGCAGTGATCCCGCGTGATAACTCACTCTGTTAGTTTGAGGCCTGTCTCCAGCACGTCATGCCTCTGTTTTTAACATCATCAACAACTATTTAAAACCGGCACACGCTACAGTGAAACCAACAAGCACATAAAACCGCACACGAGCAGTGAAACCAACAAAGTTAATATATGTACCGGCACACGGCAGCTAGCCAACAAGCAATGAAACCGCACACGAGCAGATGGAATCAACAAGACAGAGAATGCGACACTTAGCACAGGTGAAATAACAAGCACAGCAGAAATTTATAATACGAGCAGTAGTGAAACCAACAAGCACATATAAAACCGCACACGAGCAGTGAAATTAAACAAGCACAGAGAAATCGTTGTCACTTAGCAAGTAAAGTGAAACAGAGGAATCAACAGAGCTATGAAATTAACAAGCATTATGAAATGCTATCACTTGTGCAGTGAGTATTATATAAAACGCACATTTGCAGTGAAATTCAACAAGCAGGTCAAGATTGAAAATAACAAGCCAGGAAATCGCATACTTGAGTACAGAAACCAACAAGCACTATAAAATCAAGACACAGTATATGAAACTCAATAAGCATTACAGGTACCGCACACGAGCAGTACAACAAGCACAAACCGCACACGAGTGATAACAAGGACAAAACCGGCACACGAGTACTAGTGAGCTAACAAGCATTGCTGTGAGGAAATATCCAATTCTATTCGCGTGACTTACCAAACGCAGCGGTCGGCGCACGCGTGACGCTCACAGATGTCGCCGAGACATGCCGAATTATAGCTGCATTCGCAACCAGTCAAAATCATTTCTCTTACTTGTGTTGCCCACTTGTGTTAATTAGCTTGTTAGTTAGACACATCATCACTGAGAAACATGCTCAGCAATGTCGCCAAAATACCTGCAACATTTATCCATATAGTGAAGCCAAAGTGTTAGGCTGTAAAAGTGTTAAAATTATGGTTATATAAAGCCATCGCTAGTCACACTAGTACTTGCTAACGATTCAAATCACCAGCTTGCTCAGATATTTATCTTCGTGATGCAATGTAAATTATAGTAAAGAGTTAGAATATTATAAAGGCAGACCGATTGATATTCACTAATATATTTATATTATTAGTAATAATCAAATATATATTATAACACTGTCAGAGCTATATTTTCATATATTTTATATAATAAAACAATGAACTTCATTATAACAGGGGTTCAACAGATTAATCCGTGTTCAGTCATAACAACACTCCTTGAAAGTTCCTATAAACATAAACAATGTTGTATTTTAACTACATTTCAGGACTACAAAGAGACACCTCTATTTCAGTTGTGTCCATGAAGAGTGACCAGTCTATGGAACCACCTACAAAGAGAGACTTTTCTACGATCGCTGTACTTCTAAATCTCGTGGGTCAGCATTGTTTATCTGTTTATTTAGTTCCCATTATCTGATACCATGACCGCTTAACAAAAAGACATTAGGTCAATAAGATAATAACATTTATAATTAGAATAAAGACATCAGAACGCTTAGACGTCTATAAAACCTATAGAACGGGAGAATTTTACAGATGAAAGGTAACATCACGTTTCTGTTTCACTGCCTCAAAATCCATAATACACCCTCGATAAACAATTACTGTTTAAAATCTTGCTAGCTTAGCTTAAGACGCATATTTTCCTACTTCCTCATTTTATGTCTTTTACACGGCAAGTTCTGGGTAGTTTCAAATAAGACAGAACATGCACCTTAAAAATACAGACAATCATATGCATATACTGTAAATACACTGTGTCAACATGAATATAATTAATATATATACCTGTTAATACACTGTGATGATATCATTTTAAACCCAGTTTGTCCTCTTTGTCCCTTATATGAGTTCCTCTGTCATTAGTTTGTCATGTTGTACAATCTGAGTTTCTCCGCACCTGTTTTCTGTCTGCTCCTCATTAGTTGCTGTATTTAGTTTGGTCTTTTCCTGTCAGCCAGTGTTGGTTCATTGAGTTTTTTGTATTTAAGGTATGGTGCAATCGGTTTGATCTTTGTTTTGTTCGTTATTCTAAATATTCAGTTTTAGTTCCTGTTTGCCGACTTAGAATAAAGACCTTGCATTCTGTGAAACTTTGCGCCTGTGTCCGCTTATCTGCGTCTGAGCCATTCGTACCGTGTCAACATGAATAGGATTAATCAGATACATACACTTGTAAATACACTGTCAATATGAATAGGATTACCGTACTCATATCCAGATATAGATTGACATCCAAAATGCATTTGATCTTATTTCAATATTAAAAGCTATTTGTTAGAGACTCTTAGTTGGTTCAAACACACTAATCACTCCTATGTCCACTATATACAAAACACACTGGAACCTCCTTCATTATAAATTATAGGTCCAGATAAGAGACACAGACTAACTGTGTCCAAATACAACAATCACTCCTTAGAAAGTCCTCTATAAACATAAACACTCTGTTGTATTTAACTATTATTTCAGGGACCATAAAGAGAGACCAACCTCTCCTGTACCCAGCTGTGTGTCCATGAAGAGTGACCAGTCTATGGATCTACCTATAAAGTTAGAGAGGGGAGAGGTTTCTACAGATCAAAGGTAATTAAACCTCATGGGTCAGTGATTGTTTATCTGTTTATTTAGTTCTAGGTACATGTGTTTATTAGTCTTTGGGTTCTAACACTAAAGGTTTATATTACTGAAAATAGATAATTAACTGTGTACATACATTTATATATCTACACTTTCAGAGTGTGATTTACAAAAGACTGAAGGTGTTTTAGTATATTGATTAGATTGTTAATTGATAATTTTCCATGTCTGTATTAAGTATTGATCCTATAGGTGTTTTAGTATAAGATTGACTTCCATGTGTGTATTAAGTTTTGATCCTATAGGTGTTTTAGTATAATAGATTGACTTCCATGTGTGTATTAAGTATTGATCCTATATGTGTTTTAGTATAATAGATTTACTTCAATGTGTGTATTAGGTATTGATCCACTAATCATATATGTCCACTATATACAAAACACACTGGAACCTCCTTCATTATAAATTATAGGGTCCAGATAGAGACAGAGACTAACTGTGTCCAAATACAACAATCACTCCTTAGAAAGTCCTCTATAAACATAAACACTCTGTTGTATTTAACTATTATTTCCAGGGACCATAAAGAGAGACCAACCTCTCCTGTACCCAGCTGTGTGTCCATGAAGAGTGACCAGTCTATGGATCTACCTATAGAGTTCAGAAAAGAGGTTTCAAGGTGAGAATCACCTGGTGAGGGAATGAGGAGGAAATAGATAGTTTGTATGTTCTAGGTACATGTGTTTATTAGTGTTTTGTTAACCTACACTATACAGGTTTATATTCTGATATATGTTTTTTTTAAATAATAATGACATTGTCAATCTACACTTTCAGAGTGTGATTTACAAAAGAGTTCAGGTGTTTTAGTATAATAGATTGACTTCCATGTGTGTATTAAGTAATTATCCTATATGTGTTTTAGTATAATAGATTGACTTCCATGTGTGTATTAAGTATTGATCCTATAGGTGTTTTAGTATAATAGATTGACTTCCATGTGTGTATTAAGTGTTGATCCTATATGTGTTTTAGTATAATAGATTGACTTCAATGTGTGTATTAAGTATTGATCTTATAGGTGTTTTAGTATAATAGATTGACTTCCATGTGTGTATTAAGTGTTGATCCTATATGTGTTTTAGTATAATAGATTGACTTCCATGTGTGTATTAAGTATTGATCCTATATGTGTTTTAGTATAATAGATTGACTTCAATGTGTGTATTAATTATTGATCCTATAGGTGTTTTAGTATAATAGATTGACTTCCATGTGTGTATTAAGTATTGATTCTATAGGTGTTTTAGTATAATAGATTGACTTCCATGTGTGTATTAAGTATTGATCCTATAGGTGTTTTAGTGTAATATATTTACTTACATGTGTGTACTGAGTATTGGTACACATGTTTATCAGTAACAATTATATCCTTGACGGTACAAAACAAATTCTTAGTTGGTTCAAACACACTAATCACTCCTATGTCCACTATATACAAAACACACTGGAACCTCCTTCATTATAAATTATAGGGTCCAGATAGAGACACAGACTAACTGTGTCCAAATACAACAATCACTCCTTAGAAAGTCCACTATAAATATAAACACTCTGTTGTATTTAACTATTATTTCCAGGGACCATAAAGAGAGACCAACCTCTCCTGTACCCAGCTGTGTGTCCATGAAGACTGACCAGTCTATGGAGGAACCTACGAAGTTCAGAAAAGGAGATTCAGAGTAAGAAACAGAAAGAATTAGGGAGGAAAATACACCATTTGTTTGTATGTTCTAGGTACTGGGGTTTATTAGTGTTTTGTTAACCTACATTTTACAGGTTTATATTCTTATATAAATGCTATGTTTTTTTTGCAAAATAATGGCATTGTCAATCGACACTTTCAAAGTGTGATTTACAAAAGCCAGACTGTTATTTCACACTTACAATATGGATTTACTATTGATCCTATATGGTCAGGGAGGGAGACCTTTATACTGGTCAAAGGTAATCAAACGTTATTGGTCATGGGTCAGTAATTGCGGTTATTTTTTTGTTTTTGTTGCCATTATCTGATACTATGACCACAGTTTGTCTTCTTGGGTTCAAAAGGATCTGGTTTGGACGGCAAACCAGATCATTACTATTTAACAACAATTAACAACAATTTATTGAATATTAAAGACTCCAGAATATAAAAAAGTAAAGATAACACTTTCAAATTTTTTCCATCTCTACTTGTTTTTTTGTATCCATAATCCCAATTCCTTATAAAACAGTATCTATGAATACCCTTAATAACTGCACTGTGGTCCTACTAAGGTACTTAACATGATTGAGTCTGAATCATGAATATGTATTACGTTTATAGATGTAAATATAATAGTACTATTAGTCCTATCAATAACACCATGTAATAACATCATTTATATAAATATGTATTACGTTTATAGATGTAAATATAATAGTACTATCAGTCCTATCAATAACACCATGTAATTACATAATTTATATAAATATGTATTAGGTTTATAGATGTTATATATAATAGTACTATAAGACCTATCAATAACACCATGTAGTTACATCATTTATATGAATATGTATTACGTTTATAGATGTTAAATATAATAGTACTATCAGTCCTATCAATAACACCATGTAATTACATAATTTATATAAATATGTATTAGGTTTATAGATGTTATATATAATAGTACTATAAGACCTATCAATAACACCATGTAGTTACATCATTTATATGAATATGTATTACGTTTATAGATGTTAAATATAATAGTACTATCAGTCCTATCAATAACACCATGTAATTACATAATTTATATAAATATGTATTAGGTTTATAGATGTTATATATAATAGTACTATAAGACCTATCAATAACACCATGTAGTTACATCATTTATATGAATATGTATTACGTTTATAGATGTTAAATATAATAGTACTATCAGTCCTATCAATAACACCATGTAATTACATAATTTATATAAATATGTATTAGGTTTATAGATGTTATATATAATAGTACTATCAGTCCTATCAATAACACCATGTAATTACATAATTTATATAAATATGTATTACGTTTATAGATGTTATATATAATAGTACTATAAGACCTATCAATAACACCATGTAATAACATCATTTATATGAATATGTATTACGTTTATAGATGTTATATATAATAGTACTATCAGTCCTATCAATAACACCATGTAATAACATCATTTATATAAATATGTATTAGGTTTATAGATGTTAAATATAATAGTACTATCAGTCCTATCAATAACACCATGTAGTTACATCATTTATATGAATATGTATTATGTTTATAGATGTTAAATATAATAGTACTATCAGTCCTATCAATAACACCATGTAGTTACATCATTTATATGAATATGTATTAGGTTTATAGATGTTATATATAATAGTACTATAAGACCTATCAATAACACCATGTAGTTACATCATTTATATAAATATGTATTAGGTTTATAGATGTTAAATATAATAGTACTATCAGTCCTATCAATAACACCATGTAATTACATAATTTATATAAATATGTATTAGGTTTATAGATGTTATATATAATAGTACTATAAGACCTATCAATAACACCATGTAGTTACATCATTTATATAAATATGTATTAGGTTTATAGATGTTAAATATAATAGTACTATCAGTCCTATCAATAACACCATGTAATTACATAATTTATATGAATATGTATTAGGTTTATAGATGTTATATATAATAGTACTATAAGACCTATCAATAACACCATGTAGTTACATCATTTATATAAATATGTATTAGGTTTATAGATGTTAAATATAATAGTACTATCAGTCCTATCAATAACACCATGTAATTACATAATTTATATAAATATGTATTAGGTTTATAGATGTTATATATAATAGTACTATCAGTCCTATCAATAACACCATGTAATTACATCATTTATATGAATATGTATTAGGTTTATAGATGTTATATATAATAGTACTATAAGACCTATCAATAACACCATGTAGTTACATCATTTATATGAATATGTATTATGTTTATACATGTAAAATATAATAGTACTATCAGACCTATCAATAACACCATGTAATAACGTTTATAGATGTTAAATATAGGCTTCTCCAAAACAAAGCATAATGGTTGGATGAGAGCTGTTGTATTAATTTATCTCAATTGGCTTCCCTGTCTTACCAAACCTGTACGCTTCTCTCTGAATTTATCACAGTCCCAGCTTCTGAACACCTCCTTCTTGTTCAACCACAGCCGTCGCAGTTTAGCTGTGAACTATGGTTTGTCGTTGTTGTATTTCACCGCAGCTGTCATCACAGAAAATGATGTATGAAGTCACAGCATCAGTGTAGTCGTCCAGTCAATCAGTACATGCCAGGCACAAAGGCATTGCCTCTGTTGCTTCACTGCTCCACTTATTTTGACGCACAAATGTATAAAATGCACACATGCATTGCTTCTATTAATTTTGGCCGGTTTGTAGTCGCCGGTTGGTATAAGGTAAACCATGATTTGATCTGTAAGTCCATAAGCAACCCGTGGCACAGCTTGGTAGGCATAGTATATTGTACTCCAGCAGGGATCCAATGTGTTTTCCTTGCTGGCCGGGGTTTTAAAAGCTTTTTATCTTTGGGGAGTTTGTGGCTTAGGTTACTTTTGTTGAAGTTGCCTTGGACCATAAATAAGTCCAGGTATGACCCCTTTTCCCCAAGTGTCTGTTCGCCTAGTTGACTAGTTGTGACTCGTCCACGTAGCGGGGGAATGTGTACACAGACCATGGATAAATTAGGGAATGTGAACACAGACCATGGATAAATTAGGGGAATGTGAACACAGACCATGGATAAATTAAGGAATGTGAACACAGACCATGGATACATTAGGGGAATGTGTACACAGACCATGGATACATTAGGGGAATGTGAACACAGATGTTACGCACTCCCCCCTTTAGAGAGGAGACCGTAACACACTGTCACACGTGAGCGTGCCACGAGAGTGGTGAGGTGATGTGTGGGTGCACAAGTAGGACAAACACAAAGCAGTACCGTTTAAACCAGGTTTATTTAACCTATAATACGGTAAGGTGGGAAAAGGGGCTGAGCGGAACCAAAGCAAAGAAATTAACTAATCAAACAGACCCCTAACCTATCTAGACTACACATAAGCAACTAAGCTCTCTACCATAAGTACAGGGGGTGGTCCGCCCAGGTCTTACCTAGGGTATATAGACAGAGGTTATCTACGGGTAGTATGTAAACCCCAGGGCCTCTTACCTAAACACTCCCAGTGTGCTGTCCCCTTTCCCCTGGGACAACTGAAGAAAAAAATCAACAGAAAAATTGACTAAACAAAGGACAGGATACGAAAATGAATAATGTAACATACACGACCAAATACACACACAGGTAACTGTCACGGTCCGTCCAAGGTGTAGTGCGTGAGGAAGCCATGTGCAGAGTCGTATATCCGTTTTGAACAGGTTTATTAATACACCAACGTAAAACAAACCGATAACGGCGGAAAAAAGGCTAACTGGTTTAACTGAAATAAACAGTGCGCATATCGCGACTTACATACAAAACATTCCACAAACCACAATAGCACTCAAACTACACAAACACTCACCTCTAAAATAACGTGTGACATGTAACAATGCGAAGCAACGAGTGCACTGCTCGCGACCCTCTTATATCCCATTGATTACAACTGCAAACAGCCGTGAGACAAACGTAAACACGGAAGTGAAACAAGGAAGTGCATCACCGAAATATGTCCGTGTAGCAACGCCACCACACCAATCGTGACAGTAACAGTGTTACATACCCACATAGGCCAGCCCAAAAAGCTCTTAAACAAAACCAACAGGATATGTCACTGTCCAAAGGTCTAGCAAAAAGTGTATAAATGTGTATGCGTCAAAAAAACGTGTGTCAATCTGTGAGTGTCAAAATGTATGTCATAAATCTCTCAAAACAGAGCTCTCCTTTCTCTCCTCTCCTTCCAACCTCTCTCTCCATCTCTCCCCCCCAAGAAAGCTCTGCTGGCCCCCTATAAGCAGGGTATTCTCCCTCCTATTGGCTGATTGTTGCAGGTTGATTAGTGCCTACAGGTGGATGCAGGCACTGGAGATTACTGCACTGTGGGCTGATCAGAACACCTGTGGGAACACCAATTAGCACACACACACACCAACCACCACAAGCAGGCTGATGCACGTAACACAGACCATGGATAAATTAGGAATGTGAACACAGACCATGGATAAATTAGGAGAATGTGAACACAGACCATGGATAAATTAGGGAATGTGAACACAGACCATGGATAAATTAAGGAATGTGAACACAGACCATGGATAAATTAAGGAATGTGAACACAGACCATAAGGAATGTGAAAAGACAGACCATGGATAAATTAGGGAATGTGAACACAGACCATGGATAAATTAAGGAATGTGAACACAGAATGTGAAACACAGACCATGGATAAATTAAGGAATGTGAACACAGACCATGGATAAATTAGGGGAATGTGAACACAGACCATGGATAAATTAAGGAATGAACACAGACCATGGATAAATTAAGGAATGTGAACACAGACCATGGATAAATTAAGGAATGACCATGGATAAACACAGACCATGGATAAATTAAGGAATGTAAAGAACACAGACCATGGATAGAATTAGGGAATGTGAACACAGACCATGGATACATTAGGGGAATTGAACACAGAATGGATACATTAAGGAATGTGAACACAGACCATGGATAAATTAAGGAATGTGAACACAGACCATGGATAAATTAGGGGAATGTGTACACAGACCATGGATAAATTAGTCACATTCCTTAATTTATCCATGGTCTGTCTTTACATTCCCTAATTTATCCATGGTCTGTGTTCACATTCCCTAATTTATCCATGGTCTGTGTTCACATTCTCCTAATTTATCCATGGTCTGTGTTCACATTCTCCTAATTTATCCATGGTCTGTCTTCACATTCCCCTAATTTATCCATGGTCTGTCTTTACATTCCCCTAATTTATCCATGGTCTGTGTTCACATTCCTTAATTTATCCATGGTCTGTCTTTACATTCCCCTAATTTATCCATGGTCTGTGTTCACATTCCCCTAATTTATCCATGGTCTGTGTTCACATTCTCCTAATTTATCCATGGTCTGTCTTCACATTCCCCTAATTTATCCATGGTCTGTCTTTACATTCCCCTAATTTATCCATGGTCTGTGTACACATTCCCCTAATTTATCCATGGTCTGTGTTCACATTCCTTAATTTATCCATGGTCTGTGTTCACATTCCTTAATGTATCCATGGTCTGTGTTCACATTCCCCTAATGTATCCATGGTCTGTGTTCACATTCCCCTAATTTATCCATGGTCTGTGTTCACATTCTCCTAATTTATCCATGGTCTGTCTTCACATTCCCCTAATTTATCCATGGTCTGTCTTTACATTCCCCTAATTTATCCATGGTCTGTGTACACATTCCCCTAATTTATCCATGGTCTGTGTTCACATTCCTTAATTTATCCATGGTCTGTGTTCACATACCTTAATGTATCCATGGTCTGTGTTCACATTCCTTAATTTATCCATGGTCTGTGTTCACATTCCTTAATTTATCCATGGTCTGTGTTCACATTCCCCTAATTTATCCATGGTCTGTGTTCACATTCCTTAATTTATCCATGGTCTGTGTTCACATTCCTTAATTTATCCATGGTCTGTGTTCACATTCCTTAATTTATCCATGGTCTGTGTTCACATTCCCTAATTTATCCATGGTCTGTGTTCACATTCCTTAATTTATCCATGGTCTGTGTTCACATTCCTTAATTTATCCATGGTCTGTGTTCACATTCCTTAATTTATCCATGGTCTGTGTTCACATTCCCTAATTTATCCATGGTCTGTGTTCACATTCTCCTAATTTATCCATGGTCTGTGTTCACATTCCCCTAATTTATCCATGGTCTGTTGTTACGTGCATCAGCCTGCTTGTGGTGGTTGGTGTGTGTGTGTGCTAATTGGTGTTCCCACAGGTGTTCTGATCAGCCCACAGTGCAGTAATCTCCAGTGCCTGCATCCACCTGTAGGCACTAATCAACCTGCAACAATCAGCCAATAGGAGGGAGAATACCCCTGCTTATAGGGGGCCAGCAGAGCTTTCTTGGGGGAGATGGGAGAGAGAGGTTGGAAGGAGAGGAGAGAAAGGAGAGCTCTGTTTTGAGAGATTTATGACATACATTTTGACACTCACAGATTGACACACGTTTTTTTTGACGCATACACATTTATACACTTTTTGCTAGACCTTTGGACAGTGACATATCCTGTTGGTTTTGTTTAAGAGCTGTTTGGGCTGGCCTATGTGGGTATGTAACACTGTTACTGTCACGATTGGTGTGGTGGCGTTGCTACACGGACATATTTCGGTGATGCACTTCCTTGTTTCACTTCCGTGTTTACGTTTGTCTCACGGCTGTTTGCACTTGTAATCAATGGGATATAAGAGGGTCGCGAGCAGTGCACTCGTTGCTTCGCATTGTTACATGTCACACGTTATTTTAGAGGTGAGTGTTTGTGTAGTTTGAGTGCTATTGTGGTTTGTGGAATGTTTTGTATGTAAGTCGCGATATGCGCACTGTTTATTTCAGTTAAACCAGTTAGCCTTTTTTCCGCCGTTATCGGTTTGTTTTACGTTGGTGTATTAATAAACCTGTTCAAAACGGATATACGACTCTGCACATGGCTTCCTCACGCACTACACCTTGGACGGACCGTGACAGTTACCTGTGTGTGTATTTGGTCGTGTATGTTACATTATTCATTTTCGTATCCTGTCCTTTGTTTAGTCAATTTTTCTGTTGATTTTTTTCTTCAGTTGTCCCAGGGGAAAGGGGACAGCACACTGGGAGTGTTTAGGTAAGAGGCCCTGGGGTTTACATACTACCCGTAGATAACCTCTGTCTATATACCCTAGGTAAGACCTGGGCGGACCACCCCCTGTACTTATGGTAGAGAGCTTAGTTGCTTATGTGTAGTCTAGATAGGTTAGGGGTCTGTTTGATTAGTTAATTTCTTTGCTTTGGTTCCGCTCAGCCCCTTTTCCCACCTTACCGTATTATAGGTTAAATAAACCTGGTTTAAACGGTACTGCTTTGTGTTTGTCCTACTTGTGCACCCACACATCACCTCACCACTCTCGTGGCACGCTCACGTGTGACAGTGTGTTACGGTCTCCTCTCTAAAGGGGGGAGTGCGTAACATCTGTGTTCACATTCCCCTAATGTATCCATGGTCTGTGTACACATTCCCCTAATGTATCCATGGTCTGTGTTCACATTCCCCTAATTTATCCATGGTCTGTGTTCACATTCCCTAATTTATCCATGGTCTGTGTTCACATTGCCCTAATTTATCCATGGTCTGTGTACACATTCCCCCGCTACGTGGACGAGTCACAACTAGTCAACTAGGCGAACAGACACTTGGGGAAAAGGGGTCATACCTGGACTTATTTATGGTCCAAGGCAACTTCAACAAAAGTAACCTAAGCCACAAACTCCCCAAAGATAAAAAGCTTTTAAAACCCCGGCCAGCAAGGAAAACACATTGGATCCCTGCTGGAGTACAATATACTATGCCTACCAAGCTGTGCCACGGGTTGCTTATGGACTTACAGATCAAATCATGGTTTACCTTATACCAACCGGCGACTACAAACCGGCCAAAATTAATAGAAGCAATGCATGTGTGCATTTTATACATTTGTGCGTCAAAATAAGTGGAGCAGTGAAGCAACAGAGGCAATGCCTTTGTGCCTGGCATGTACTGATTGACTGGACGACTACACTGATGCTGTGACTTCATACATCATTTTCTGTGATGACAGCTGCGGTGAAATACAACAACGACAAACCATAGTTCACAGGTAAACTGCGACGGCTGTGGTTGAACAAGAAGGAGGTGTTCAGAAGCTGGGACTGTGATAAATTCAGAGAGAAGCGTACAGGTTTGGTAAGACAGGGAAGCCAATTGAGATAAATTAATACAACAGCTCTCATCCAACCATTATGCTTTGTTTTGGAGAAGCCTATATTTAACATCTATAAACGTTATTACATGGTGTTATTGATAGGTCTGATAGTACTATTATATTTTACATGTATAAACATAATACATATTCATATAAATGATGTAACTACATGGTGTTATTGATAGGTCTTATAGTACTATTATATATAACATCTATAAACCTAATACATATTTATATAAATTATGTAATTACATGGTGTTATTGATAGGACTGATAGTACTATTATATTTAACATCTATAAACGTAATACATATTCATATAAATGATGTAACTACATGGTGTTATTGATAGGTCTTATAGTACTATTATATATAACATCTATAAACCTAATACATATTCATATAAATGATGTAACTACATGGTGTTATTGATAGGTCTTATAGTACTATTATATTTAACATCTATAAACCTAATACATATTCATATAAATGATGTAACTACATGGTGTTATTGATAGGTCTTATAGTACTATTATATATAACATCTATAAACCTAATACATATTTATATAAATTATGTAATTACATGGTGTTATTGATAGGACTGATAGTACTATTATATTTAACATCTATAAACCTAATACATATTTATATAAATGATGTAACTACATGGTGTTATTGATAGGTCTTATAGTACTATTATATATAACATCTATAAACCTAATACATATTTATATAAATTATGTAATTACATGGTGTTATTGATAGGACTGATAGTACTATTATATTTAACATCTATAAACGTAATACATATTCATATAAATGATGTAACTACATGGTGTTATTGATAGGTCTTATAGTACTATTATATATAACATCTATAAACCTAATACATATTTATATAAATTATGTAATTACATGGTGTTATTGATAGGACTGATAGTACTATTATATTTAACATCTATAAACGTAATACATATTCATATAAATGATGTAACTACATGGTGTTATTGATAGGTCTTATAGTACTATTATATATAACATCTATAAACCTAATACATATTTATATAAATTATGTAATTACATGGTGTTATTGATAGGACTGATAGTACTATTATATTTAACATCTATAAACGTAATACATATTCATATAAATGATGTAACTACATGGTGTTATTGATAGGTCTTATAGTACTATTATATATAACATCTATAAACCTAATACATATTTATATAAATTATGTAATTACATGGTGTTATTGATAGGACTGATAGTACTATTATATATAACATCTATAAACGTAATACATATTCATATAAATGATGTTATTACATGGTGTTATTGATAGGACTGATAGTACTATTATATATAACATCTATAAACGTAATACATATTCATATAAATGATGTTATTACATGGTGTTATTGATAGGACTGATAGTACTATTATATATAACATCTATAAACGTAATACATATTCATATAAATGATGTTATTACATGGTGTTATTGATAGGACTGATAGTACTATTATATTTACATCTATAAACGTAATACATATTTATATAAATGATGTTATTACATGGTGTTATTGATAGGACTAATAGTACTATTATATTTACATCTATAAACGTAATACATATTCATGATTCAGACTCAATCATGTTAAGTACCTTAGTAGGACCACAGTGCAGTTATTAAGGGTATTCATAGATACTGTTTTATAAGGAATTGGGATTATGGATACAAAAAAACAAGTAGAGATGGAAAAAATTTGAAAGTGTTATCTTTACTTTTTTATATTCTGGAGTCTTTAATATTCAATAAATTGTTGTTAATTGTTGTTAAATAGTAATGATCTGGTTTGCCGTCCAAACCAGATCCTTTTGAACCCAAGAAGACAAACTGTGGTCATAGTATCAGATAATGGCAACAAAAAACAAAAAAATAACCGCAATTACTGACCCATGACCAATAACGTTTGATTACCTTTGACCAGTATAAAGGTCTCCCTCCCTGGACCATATAGGATCAATAGTAAATCCATATTGTAAGTGTGAAATAACAGTCTGGCTTTTGTAAATCACACTTTGAAAGTGTCGATTGACAATGCCATTATTTTGCAAAAAAAACATAGCATTTATATAAGAATATAAACCTGTAAAATGTAGGTTAACAAAACACTAATAAACCCCAGTACCTAGAACATACAAACAAATGGTGTATTTTCCTCCCTAATTCTTTCTGTTTCTTACTCTGAATCTCCTTTTCTGAACTTCGTAGGTTCCTCCATAGACTGGTCAGTCTTCATGGACACACAGCTGGGTACAGGAGAGGCTGGTCTCTCTTTATGGTCCCTGGAAATAATAGTTAAATACAACAGAGTGTTTATATTTATAGTGGACTTTCTAAGGAGTGATTGTTGTATTTGGACACAGTTAGTCTGTGTCTCTATCTGGATCCAATAATTTATAATGAAGGAGGTTCCAGTGTGTTTTGTATATAGTGGATATAGGAGTGATTAGTGTGTTTGAACCAACTAAGAATTTGTTTTGTACCGTCAAGGATATAATTGTTACTGATAAACATGTGTACCAATACTCAGTACACACATGTAAGTAAATATATTACACTAAAACACCTATAGGATCAATACTTAATACACACATGGAAGTCAATCTATTATACTAAAACACCTATAGAATCAATACTTAATACACACATGGAAGTCAATCTATTATACTAAAACACCTATAGGATCAATAATTAATACACACATTGAAGTCAATCTATTATACTAAAACACATATAGGATCAATACTTAATACACACATGGAAGTCAATCTATTATACTAAAACACATATAGGATCAACACTTAATACACACATGGAAGTCAATCTATTATACTAAAACACCTATAAGATCAATACTTAATACACACATTGAAGTCAATCTATTATACTAAAACACATATAGGATCAACACTTAATACACACATGGAAGTCAATCTATTATACTAAAACACCTATAGGATCAATACTTAATACACACATGGAAGTCAATCTATTATACTAAAACACATATAGGATAATTACTTAATACACACATGGAAGTCAATCTATTATACTAAAACACCTGAACTCTTTTGTAAATCACACTCTGAAAGTGTAGATTGACAATGTCATTATTATTTAAAAAAAACATATATCAGAATATAAACCTGTATAGTGTAGGTTAACAAAACACTAATAAACACATGTACCTAGAACATACAAACTATCTATTTCCCTCCTCATTCCCTCACCAGGTGATTCTCACCTTGAAACCTCTTTTCTGAACACATTAGGTAGATCCATAGACTGGTCACTCTTCATGGACACACAGCTGGGTACAGGAGAGGTTGGTCTCTCTTTATGGTCCCTGGAAATAATAGTTAAATACAACAGAGTGTTTATGTTTATAGTGGACTTTCTAAGGAATGATTGTTGTATTTGGACACAGTTAGTCTCTGTCTCTATCTGGACCCTATAATTTATAATGAAGGAGGTTCCAGTGTGTTTTGTATATAGTGGACATAGGAGTGATTAGTGTGTTTGAACCAACTAAGAGTCTCTGACAATTTAACTGTCTTGTTTAAATAATAAAAGATGATCACATTTCTCAATGAATTATACTAAACCACATATAGGATCAATACTTAGAACACACATGGAAGTCAATATATTATACAAAAACACCTATAGGATCAATACTTATTACACACATGGAAGTCAATCTATTATACAAAAACACCTATAGGATCAATACTAAATACACACATGGAAGTCAATCTATTATACTAAAACACCTATAGGATCAAAACTTAACACACACATAGAAGTCAATCTATAAAACACCTATAGGATCAATACTTATTACAGACAGGAAAAGTGTAAATTAACAATCTAATCAATATAATAAAACACCTTCAGTCTTTGGTAAATTACACTTTCAAAGTGTAGATATATAAATGTATGTACACAGTAATTATCTATTTTTCAGTAAAGTATTTAGTGTTAAATGTTGAACCCAGGTAGACTAATCAGATAATGGGAACTAAATAAACAGATAAACAATCACTGACCCATGAGGTTTAATTACCTTTGATCTGTAGAAAAGTCTCCTCTCTGAACTTTATAGGTTTATCCATAGACCGGTCACTCTTCATGGACACACAGCTGTGTACAGGAGAGGTTGGTCTCTCTTTATGGTCCCTGGAAATAATAGTTAAATACAACAGAGTGTTTATGTTTATAGTGGACTTTCTAAGGAGTGATTGTTGTATTTGGAATCAGTTAGTCTGTGTCTCTTACTGGACCCTATAATTTATAATGAAGGAGGTTCCAGTGTGTTTTGTATATAGTGGACATAGGAGTGATTAGTGTGTTTGAACCAACTAAGAGTCTCTAACAAATAACTTTTTTAATGTTGAAATAAGATCAAATGCATTTTGGATGTCAATCTATATCTGGATATGAGTACGGTAATCCTATTCATATTGACAAAGTGTATTTACAAGTGTATGTATCTGATTAATCCTATTCATGTTGACACGGTCACGAATGGCTCAGACGCAGATAAGCGGACACAGGCGCAAAGTTTCACAGAATGCAAGGTCTTTATTCTAAGTCGGCAAACAGGAACTAAAACTGAATATTTAGAATAACGAACAAAGCAAAAGATCAAACCGATTGCACCATACCTTAAATACAAAAACTCAATGAACCAACACTGGCTGACAGGAAAAGACCAAACTAAATACAACAACTAATGAGGGTGAACAGAAAACAGGTGCGGAGAAACTCAGGTGTACAACATGACAAACTAATGACAGAGACTCATATACAAGGAAACCAAGGAACCAAAAGGGGACAGAACAGGACAAAAATGATATCATCACAGACACAGTGTATTAACAGGTGTATGTAATTAATTATATTCATGTTGACACAGTGTATTTACAAGTGTATGCATATGATTAATCCTATTCATTTTTTAAGGTGCATGTTTGCAGTCTTTTATTTTGAAGCATACTACGGAACTTACCTTCGTGTAAAGGGACATAAAATGGGGAAGAAAAATTAGGAAAATGTGCGTGCTCAAAAACAAGCTAGTAAAGATTTTTTTAAACAGTAATTGGTTTATACGGAATTGGTATTATGGATTTTTTTGAAAACAGTAGAGAAACAAAAACGTGATAGTGTTGAATTACCTTTCATCTGTATAAAATTCTCCCGTTCTGAACTCTATAGGTTTACCCATAGACCGTCTAAATATTCTGATGTCTTTATTCTAATTATAAATGTTGTTAAATGTAATGACCTGGTTTGCTGGTAATGTCTTTTTTGTTAAACGTTTAACCCAGCAAGAGTAGCTGTTGTCATGGTATCAGATAATGGGAACTAAATAAACAGATAAACAATCACTGACCCATGAGGTTTAATTACCTTTGATCAGTAGAAAAGTCTCTCTTTCTGAACCGCATAGGTGGTTCCATAGACTGGTCACTCTTCATGGACACACAGCTGGGTACAGGAGAGGTTGGTCTCTCTTTATGGTCCCTGGAAATAATAGTTAAATACAACAGAGTGTTTATGTTTATAGGGGACTTTCTAAGGAGTGATTGTTGTATTTGGACACAGTTAGTCTGTGTCTCTATCTGGACCCTATAATTTATAATGAAGGAGGTTCCAGTGTGTTTTGTACACTGTAAAAAATTGCTGTAAATTTACAGCCTATTTCCAACAGTAATTTACTGTGTCTTGGTAATACAGGCAATTACTGTATATATAAATGCATTGTGGGAAATATGATCGGGTCTAGCGTCTACTCATGCGGCAACAGTATTTTACTGTAATTTGCATTGCATCACGGGAGATTAAAATATCTGAGGGCAGAGTGCCTTTAGTGATTTGAATCGTTGTAAGATGCTAATTAATTATTGCGGTGGCTGTACTATTATAATTTTAACACTTTTTTACAGCAACCTAAATCCCATGTATCTTACTTTGGCTTCACTATATGGATAAATGTTTGCAGATTGTTTTGACGACATTAGCAGGCATGTTTCTCTCGAGTGGTGGTGTGTCTAACTAACAAGCTAACTAACTTTAGAGTGGGCAACACAAGTATTAAGAAAGCCAGAAATGGTATTATGTCGTTTACTTTTTAACTTGACTGGTTGGCGTTTTTTATTTGAATGCAGCTGATTCTAATTCGACGTAATTATCGGCGACATCTCGCGGAACGTCCACGAAAGATTGCGCCATTTTTCGACCACTGATTCCGGCTCAACGTTTGGTAAGTCACGCAGATAAATTGGATATTTTCCTCATATAATGCTTGTTGGTTTCAATGCTTGTTGGTTTTATATAATGCTTGTTGGTTTCACTGTACTCGTGTGCCGGTTTTATATAATGCTTGTTGGTTTCACTGTACTCGTGTGCCGGTTTTATATAATGCTTGTTGGTTTCACTGTACTAATGTGTGCCGGTTTTATATAATGCTTGTTGGTTTCACTGTACTCGTGTGCCGGTTTTATATAATGCTTGTTGGTTTCACTGTACTCGTGTGCCGGTTTTATATAATGCTTGTTGGTTTCACTGTACTCGTGTGCCGGTTTTATATAATGCTTGTTGGTTTCACTGTACTCGTGTGCCGGTTTTATATAATGCTTGTTGGTTTCACTGTACTCGTGTGCCGGTTTTATATAATGCTTGTTGGTTTCACTGTACTCGTGTGCCGGTTTTATATAATGCTTGTTGGTTTCACTGTACTCGTGTGCCGGTTTTATATAATGCTTGTTGGTTTCACTGTACTCGTGTGCCGGTTTTATATAATGCTTGTTGGTTTCACTGTACTCGTGTGCCGGTTTTATATAATGCTTGTTGGTTTCACTGTACTCGTGTGCCGGTTTTATATAATGCTTGTTGGTTTCACTGTACTCGTGTGCCGGTTTTATATAATGCTTGTTGGTTTCACTGTACTCGTGTGCCGGTTTTATATAATGCTTGTTGGTTTCACTGTACTCGTGTGCCGGTTTTATATAATGCTTGTTGGTTTCACTGTACTCGTGTGCCGGTTTTATATAATGCTTGTTGGTTTCACTGTGCGTGTGCCGGTTTTAAATAGTTGTTGTTTTTATTCAACAGTATGATGTTAAAAACAGAAACATATTGATGCTGGAACCTGAGCCTCAAACTAACAAGTGAGTTATCCACGCGCGTCACTGCATGTCCTGTGGTAAAAATTGTAAGGACTTTAACTCACTTATTCTGTGCATTTATATTCACAATGTTTCCCTGTCAACTACATATTCATACACCAGGCACATGCGAATCCACAGAAACATTCCAAGTTGCACTTACACCAAATGTGCAGCTTTTAAAACGCACCAATTAAGACACCATGTAGAATAAATCCCTGTTGTTGATCCTAGATTGTGTCGTGCTGATCTAAGTTTAGTATGCCATGTGGATTTCTGCAGTGTTTGGTGTAATGATGTGAAGAGTTTGTTCTTTAATTTGAAAATCCATATTACTAAAGACACAGCAGTTACTTGTCCATTCAGGCAATGCAACAAAGAGATACTCTTTTATCTTTCAAGCAGATGTAAGTTAGACCAATACATTGTTCCAATGAAACATACTTCCACCATTAATTTTACATTTAGGCTTCGGTATAGATTATAGCAGGGGTCCTTTGGTGATATCCTGTGAGTTTCTGTTGTCCCATGTCTGCTTTAGGCTCAAGTCTGAAACAATGTCTTTGTGCCTTTCTTTGATCTATTTAAATATTGTTTGGTTTCAGGTGAAGCTGAGCAGTGGATGGTCAGAATAGAATAACAGGTGGCTGGTAAACATCATTCACCACTGTCTTTGCAAGTTACTTCAACATCGAATATGAAGAGGCTGCGTGTACACTTGAGTTCATCCAAAGGTAAGAGGGGCTAATGTCTGCTGTGTCTTTGGCTATTGTGATTGCTGTGATCAGTAGCTCTTTAGGTTGGTCCACAAAAACATCCTCATCTTTTGGTGGGCACAAGGTGCACTGCTATAGCTGATTGGTGCTTGTTTCTTTGTGTCTTTCAGGCAATTCATTGACATAAATCCTGAGCATGGATCCAAAGCCAGCAGCAAAAAAGTGGCATCCAGCAAGACTAGAAGACCAATCCAGAAGAAGCAGGTTGGACTAATTGATGAGTGCATACACACATTGTGTATTTTTTTTCAAACAGGCCAATATATCTGTTATATCATGACATCTTTAAAACAATTGTACAAAATAAACAAGTAATTTTGATGATATTCTTGGTTATGTGTTTCTTTCCTGATTATTAAGTGATGATGTTCTTGTAAAATTCTCAATCTTATTCTTCGATGCAATTGATTTTGTAAGATTCCACCAGTAGTGATTGCCAGGAACACATCTGCCAGTAATTTGCTGTAAATCCAGTTATGAACAGTATGCTGTTTTATTACAGTAAAAGTCTGTTAGTTCTAATTGCAGCAAAAGCTGTAAAAATTACAGTAACTGCCAGGGAACACAGCTGCCAGTAATATACTGTAAAATCAAATAAATACAGTAAGAGCTTGTATTTATTTATTACAGTAAAGGTCTGTAAATTCTAATTACAGCAAGAGATGTAAAAATTACAGTAACTGCCAGGGAACACAGCTGCCAGTAATATACTGTAAATTCAAATAAATACAGTAAGAGCTTGTATTTATTTAATACAGTAAAGGTCTGTAAATTCTAATTACAGCAAGAGCCGTAAAAATTACAGTAACTGCCAGGGAACACAGCTGCCAGTAATTTACTGTAAAATTTACAGTGAATTTTTTTACAGTGTACCAGAGAGCACAGGTGGGAGAGAGTGAGACAGATATAGAGACTGTGAACATGGAAGGATATGCTACTGGCAGACACACTGAGTAGAGCATACCTACCAGAGAGCACAGAGGGGAGAGAGTGAGACAGATGAGAGACTGTGAACATGGTCAGCTACCTACCCATTTCAGCAGAGAGGCTGGGGGCCATCAGGACTGCAACGACAGAAGACACAAAGTTACAAAGTGTGGCGAGCAGAATACTATCATGAAACAAGGACCTACCAAGTGATATCAGACACTACCACACTTTCCAGGACGAACTGCGTTTCCAGGACGGCATAGTGTTCCGAGGAGACAGAGCCGTGATACCTGACGCACTCAGGGGGGACATCACTCACAGGATTCACTCCTCGCATCTGGGAGTAGAAGGATGTCTGAGACGAGCGAGGGAATGTGTATACTGGCTGGGAATGAACCAAGAGATCAAGACCTTCATCTCCAGATGTGACATATGTAGGTCAGTGGACCCAAAGCAACAAAGAGAGACACTACACCCACATGACATGGGCAGCAGACCATGGGCTAAGGTGGGAACAGATTTTTTCTCCTTCCACAATAAAGACTATCTGATAACAGTAGACTATTTTTCAAACTTTTGGGAGGTCGATTATCTACCTGACACAAGGAGCAACACAGTGATAAAAAAGCTCAAGGCCCATTTTGCCCGACGGGGATCCCTGACGTTGTTATCTCGGATAACGGTCCACAGTATACATCACAAGAGTTTCGGCACTTCAGCCAGAAGTGGGGTTTTGAACACAGGACCTCGTCGCCAGGATACCCGCGGAGTAATGGGAAGACAGAGTCAGCGGTAAAGACAGCCAAGCGGCTAATGCTGAAGGCAGCAGCGGCGAGACAGGATCCGTACATGGCCATGCTGGATCATCGCAACACACCAGGCCAGGGCCTCGATACAAGCCCGGCACAGAGACTCCTAAGCAGGAGGACCAGGACCCTGCTTCCCACAAAGGACACTCTACTGAAGCCAGAGGTGACACATAACGAACAGGAACTGAAATACAACAGATAGAGACAGGAAAGATACTACAACTGCACAGGCAAAGACATGGACACCCTGGTGAGAGGGGACAAAGTGAGAATACAGTCATATGACACACACAAGAGCTGGAGACCAGCAAAAGTGGTCCAACAGGTGAGCCACAGATCATATGAGGTGGAGTTAGAGTCAGGAGGTGTTCTGAGACGGCGCAATTACACTGAGCCCACACCAACACAGAACAACCCCACAACAACAGGGACTGTGGCGGCCGTAGCGCCAGGTGGCCTAGCAGAGAACCAGGATACGATCACAAGGTCTGGTAGACAGGTTGTCAGACCCAGCTACCTGAAGGACTAGGATCGTGATTGGAGTGTGGACTAGAAAAAAAAGAGAAGAGGGTATGCATGCACTGGTAAAATTGTTGTCTGTGTTCACGCATTTGTTACAAATGTTATCAGAGAAGGTTACAGGTGTTGTTATGGAATACCCTAGTTCAAGGAAAGAGACTTACATGAAAAAAGAAAAAAAGAGATGTAACAATAGGATTGTTTAAGTTAAGTACTGTTGTACGGGGACGGAGTTGAGGGTTGCACCGGACATGCGGAGGTGTTGGAATAACATAACTAAGGCAGAGTTGGACATATGTTGTAAATGCATTTATAATAAAGTTCTAGTAAGCAATCTTGCTTTAATCGTCCATTATGTATAGTCAAGATAGAGACAGAACATAATGAAACAAGCCTCGGGACAACAGTGTAACATGAGAGACATCACGGGACTTCTACTGAACATTGAACATCATGTCCGCACACTTTATGTGTCTCTAGAAGATGGAAGAATGACTACTGTTTGGCCACACATTCAACACGCCGACAGAGTCCACCAAGACCAAGAAGATGGGACCGGTGGAAGGAGGAGACGTGGAGTGAGACGAGGCATCAGCCAAAGTCAATCTCCTAGACGAGGTAACTCCATCCAGACCCCTAACAGCAATGCGTGTTTACGTTGTGGTTCATTGGACCGTTGGGTACGGTCTTGCCCCGAACTGGACTTGAGAAATGATTTCAATGGACAAATGGACAATTCACGTTGTGATGACTGACCACCGTGGTGGACCTACGTGAACCATCCCAGAGGCGTTCGTGGTGATGCGGATGCGTGGGTGGAGTTGTACGGCAGGAGGGAACGACCAATCCGGAGTCACCATCATCATTACTGGGTGACAGAATTACATCACATAATTCGTCGCTCACAATACTGTTTAACAGCTTAATATACAAACGTTTAGAGTAGATTATGATCATTTGTGTTTACCAGAATGTTTTATTTTTTTTTCGCATGGAAAAGTTCATCTGTCAAAAAGAGGGGAATTGTGGTGTACTGACTGTCAGGAGAACATTAATTTGGGAGATCAATCCATTATGTAATTAGTTGATTATTCGAGTATTTAGAGTTAAATTATGTCTAGTATGCTTGTCTATTCTCTGTGTATAGTTGCTGTGTCAACATATGGTTGTGAGATTTAATTCCACTGGGGAAAGTACCGTGTCTTGGCACTTTTACTTTGAGTATTGTATCGTACATTGTGTATCGCCTGATGGAGTTTGTCAGGTCCGTGCAGCTCTGAGAGTTGTGCCCGACCTAGGATGGTTGATATCTGTCAATATGTGACATATACAGTTTACGACCAGGGATCTGCATAGTTATAACGTTACATGTTTTTACTTGAGATACTATGTTGGGTTTTGTTTTGTGGGACGACTACATTAGATTATTTAGTTTGGTTATTTGTTTTGTTTGAAGTTATAAGGACACTTGTTAAACTTCAGTATTTATTCCTATATATGTTGGCATGACGATATAATGATTGACCATGTGGTTTAAGTGTATTTCTGTTAAATCTTTTAGTTTTTATGATTTATTTTGGCTATAGTTGAATAACATAGTTGGTATTTGTTGATTGAGGAGTTTCGTTATCTTTTATGACCTTTGTTTGTTCTTCTTTCAAGGTGTGATCTCTGTGAATTTATATGGTCCAAAGGGTGGACCCACTGAGTTGGTTTAAATTAGTGGGACTTGACTATTGTGAGATTGTGGGTTGGTTATCATTTTATTTGGCTTAGCAAAGTTAAATCTGAATAGTAAACACAATGTCATTATATTGTAACTGGTTTGCAAGTTTGTGTTTTGCATTAACAAGTCAACAGGTTGGACCATGAATGCCTGGAGCAGGAAATCTGAGCTCCAACCCCACACACATATCAAGGCTAACTAAATTACTTTAAGACCACAGAAGAAGTCAAACAGGGACTGTTCCAAAAACAGATATCATGTAATATGAGCAACTGCCAATCTGATTGTTTTATTATGACTGACCCTAAATTTATGGTGGGTCAGAATGAGAGTATGTGGACCTGGACTGATGTTTCTGCACTTATAAACAGAACTGAATGGTTTTGCAATAATGACTCTATGATCTGTCATGTGAATGTTTCTGATGATCTTAATTTAAACAAAGATTATTGGTGTTTCACCAGTAACAACAGCAAATTTCACACTCCCTGTAGACCACCAGATCATCCCCAGGGTAAACCAGCTAGGGAATGCCCACAGACTGAGAAACGGAGGAGGAGAGGGCTGATAGAACCTGAGAACATCTGAGGATGATGGTTGACTATGGATCACATGTTAACATGAGTAACTGTTGGATCTGCCAACACATACCAACCTCATCACGCTCTCCTATGTTGACTAACTGTTGGATCTGCCAACACATACCAACCTCATCACGCTCTCCTATGTTGACTAACTGTTGGATCTGCCAACACATACCAACCTCATCACGCTCTCCTATGTTGACTAACTGTTGGATCTGCCAACACATACCAACCTCATCACGCTCTCCTATGTTGACTAACTGTTGGATCTGCCAACACATACCAACCTCATCACGCTCTCCTATGTTGACTAACTGTTGGATCTGCCAACACATACCAACCTCATCAGGCTCTCCTTTGTTGACTAACTGTTGGATCTGCCAACACATACCAACCTCATCACGCTCTCCTATGTTGACTAACTGTTGGATCTGCCAACACATACCAACCTCATCACGCTCTCCTATGTTGACTAACTGTTGGATCTGCCAACACATACCAACCTCATCACGCTCTCCTATGTTGACTAACTGTTGGATCTGCCAACACATACCAACCTCATCACGCTCTCCTATGTTGACTGTTGGATCTGCCAACACATACCAACCTCATCACGCTTTCCTATGTTGACTAACTGTTGGATCTGCCAACACATACCAACCTCATCACGCTCTCCTATGTTGACTAACTGTTGGATCTGCCAACACATACCAACCTCTTCACGCTCTCCTATGTTGACTAACTGTTGGATCTACCAACACATACCAACCTCATCACACTCTCCTATGTTAACTAACTGTTGGATCTGCCAACACATACCAACCTCTTCACCCTCTCCTATGTTGACTTCAGTTCCCTTCTCTAAAGCAGATTGGGAACATTATGGCTGGTCACCAACACCAACTGAAATGGAGAGACGGTACCAGCATCCACATCGGTTTAGACGAACTCTGACACTAACACAGCGTCTATTCAGGGTGCTATTCTGACTGTTGGCTTGGATACAATGACAAGTCCTGGATTCTGATCTGTGATGTTAACAGTTACTCTGTCTGGCACAATAATAACAGAACTCCCATATCTGTCACCCCCTCAGACTCCCACAGAGTAGGAGTGTATCTGGACTGGCCAGCCGGCACTCTGTCCTTCTACAGGGTTTCCTCTGACACACTGACCCACCTGTACACATTCAACACCACATTCACTGAGCTCCTCTATCCAGGGTTTTGGGTTTTTATAACTCCTCAGTGTCTCTGTGTCAGATGGAGAGAAAGAGACAGAAACAGCAGAGATGAGCTCTTAAACTTTTATTAACTTTTAGTTGATTATTCGTCAGTTTAAGATGAGATAAGATGATTTAACTTTGTTTTTGGCAGTTTAACTTTTTATTACCCAACATATAACTTAAAACACTACACACTACACGCTACACACTACACATTTGAAAGTGCACACTTGTGTTTAGTAAACTAACTGTATCAAAATAAAGCAGACGTGTTTTCCCCAAATTCTCTGTCACTTTGAATAAATGAAATAATCCTCATTTGTGCCTGAAACTGCTTGTAGATGGTTTCTCATCATCTGTATCAACCTCTGACCACCTCCTCCTCCTGCTCCTCCTTGTGGTGGACATCTACTATATTAGTCTTGTTATAAACTAAGACAAGTTCTAGATAAACTCAGAGTAAATCTAATTTCTTTAGTAGTTAATTTGACCCCATTTAAGGTTTAACATTTCTAAAAAAGTGCTTGACATAATTTTTTTTGCTTCATATTGAATGACTTTTCCTAGTTTTTAATGGGGACAACTGGGTAAACATAAATTAACATGATGATATATTTTCAATGTCCTGTATGCATTTTGTACACATCGCTGTTCCTTGGGGTCAATTTGACCCCAGGCTGTTTTAGCTGTATAAAACATAGACAATATGTTTACATTATACACACAATTGCTGAGATTGTTATGGCTGATATTGAGGCCACTTTCACATGCAGGTTAGTGCAATTTCACAATCTTCAATTCCCCTCCCCCACCCCGCAGACAAAAACACGCACCTGTGCTCCCGCACTTTGAGAGGGGTAAAAATGGTTATGATAGGAAAGAAACATTTTTGGGATAAAACGGGAATTGTAGATAACCCAAAGCATATTACTTCATATGTGATTCGTGGTGAAGGTATTGTCATGGTGAAGGTATTGTCATGGTGAAGGTACTGCCATGGTGAAGGTACTGTCATGATGAAGGTACTGCCATGGTGAAGGTACTGTCATGGTGAAGGTACTGTCATGTTATGGGCATCATGGTGAAAGTACTGTCATGTTATGGGCATCATGTTGAAGGTACTGTCATGGTATGGGCATCATGTTGAAGGTACTGTCTTGGTGTGGGCATCGTGGTGAATTCCCAGGCCATTCACCATTTCTCCTATCAATTCCTATCAAAAAAAGTTGAATCAAGCAGATTTTATAGTAATTTGCATATGTTTCAATAGTCACGCAATAGGTATTCTGGGAAGATGGGGGGGCATTTTTTTCCAGTTTAGGCTGTCAACATTTTCTAATTGCTAGTTTAGGCTACCAAAATAAAAATTGGTTAAAACTTTTCATCCCCAACATTTTCTGCAGGTTTTAAATCCTGGGGTCAAATTGACCCCAAAGGATAACAGATGTTAGTAAATTTGAGGATAACAGGAGGGTTAATTAAATAACATTAGCCTTTATATACTGAACTCGGAAGTACAACGTTTTCTCCAGTTTAACACTCTACAGGTTTAATTGATTAATTGAGGAAACCATTAAGCACAAGCGTAGACGGCAGACAATGCAGTGACACAGGTTATTCCTTAACAAGCTTAAAGAATAGGGTTGAGGAAAGCCTTCACACAGTGCTGTGATCAGACTGACCTGATGAGAAGGACTTCTGCAGGGTATTTATTGGAATGAAGTTACGCACACACTCTGGAGGCACAGATCTTTATCAAACATGAGATTAACATACAACCAACAATCAAGAATGTAACAAAGGTTAAGGCATATTATGCTAATATTCTAAACATCGACCATCCAAATGGGCCTAATGCAGAACTCAATCCATCAATTGGGTTCCATCCATGAACCTCGTGGAGCTCCTTTACTCCAGTTTTCGTTTCTTTCACCAAGTCAATGACCTCCTGTGATGCATCAGAAATAAAAGTACAACACTCCGACTTCTCAATTTTACACACACCTCCTTGAGATGCCAAAATCATATCTAGGGCCAATCGGTTCTGTAAGGTGTTATGGAATTTTATGATCACTCAAGAAGTTTATTAACATGTAAGTCCTATAGATGTTGTTTAGGCCAAAAGGCACAGAGGAAAGGAATGTTTAGGATAAGTTTTCTGTAGGACAGGAATATAAGTTTCATGATAGGAGACATCTGTCTATTGACCTATTGACCTCAAGAAAGGTCCTGGGGAGGAAATAGATGTCACTAAGTAACTTTGCGGCTTGGCTTGGCTGGTAGGAATGGTATGGGCCTTTGTCTGTTAAGAACAACAAAGATTGTTGACCTCCTCCTTAAGTTCATGAGGCAATGACCTGGTGGTTATCTGATGACCACATGTGGTCTCCACTCATACTGCTTGAGGCACAGGGGTCAGGTTTTGACATCCCCCCTTGTGCCAATCAAACTGTCCTGCCTACTTCTGAGGATACATCTGTTCTCCATCAATACTGTGTGTCAATGAGTGTGCGTAACTTCATTCCTTTAAATACCCCTGCAGAAGTTCTTCTCATCAGGTCAGTCTGATCCAGCACAGGTTATTGTCCTGTTGTCTGATGAAGACTTTCCTCAAACCTATTCTTTAAGCTTGCTATAGGGATTGATCTGATCAATACAAAAGCTTAAACCTGTATTTGAGAAATGGTTTCTTACTTGCAATTAAACCTGTCAAAAGTGTCAAACTGTAACATACTCTCGTGCGTCTTACTTCAAGTTCAAATTCAGCGATTAAAGTCTAAAATTTCCACGACAAAGGCGACTGAACGGGTCTCATCTAACTCTTTAATGCCACAATTGCTTTAGCAGTAGAGTTCATGTGCTTCTCTATTACCGAGGATAGAGCTGTTATTTCCTGCTGTGAGGAATACGCTCCATAACCTGGGAATAGCACCCTGAATAGACGCTGTGTTAGTGTCAGAGTTCGTCTAAACCGATGTGGATGCTGGTACCGTCTCTCCATTTCAGTTGGTGTTGGTGACCAGCCATAATGTTCCCAATCTGCTTTAGAGAAGGGAACTGAAGTCAACATAGGAGAGGGTGAAGAGGTTGGTATGTGTTGGCAGATCCAACAGTTAGTTAACATAGGAGAGTGTGATGAGGTTGGTATGTGTTGGTAGATCCAACAGTTAGTCAACATAGGAGAGCGTGAAGAGGTTGGTATGTGTTGGCAGATCCAACAGTTAGTCAACATAGGAGAGCGTGATGAGGTTGGTATGTGTTGGCAGATCCAACAGTTAGTCAACATAGGAAAGCGTGATGAGGTTGGTATGTGATCCAACAGTTAGGAGAGCGTGATGAGGTTGGTATGTGTTGGCAGATCCAACAGAGTCAACATAGGAAGCGTGATGAGGTTGGTATGTGTTGGCAGATCCAACAGTTAGTCAACATAGGAGAGCGTGATGAGGTTGGTATGTGTTGGCAGATCCAACAGTTAGTCAACATAGGAGAGCGTGATGAGGTTGGTATGTGTTGGCAGATCCAACAGTTAGTCAACATAGGAGAGCGTGATGAGGTTGGTATGTGTTGGCAGATCCAACAGTTAGTCAACATAGGAGAGCGTGATGAGGTTGGTATGTGTTGGCAGATCCAACAGTTAGTCAACATAGGAGAGCGTGATGAGGTTGGTATGTGTTGGCAGATCCAACAGTTAGTCAACATAGAGAGCGTGATGAGGTTGGTATGTGTTGGCAGATCAACAGTTAGTCAACATAGGAGAGCGTGATGAGGTTGGTATGTGTTGGCAGATCCAACAGTTAGTCAACATAGGAGAGC
>CM055745.1:8717998-8750903 GCA_029465975.1 Dallia pectoralis | reverse complement strand
GAACATTTGAAAATACAGCTGTTATTGATTTCTTCACTGCATAATTAACTTTTTGATTGATTGTTTCTTCCGCCAAGAAAATAACAAAATGTTTACAACACCAGATATTCCCAGGCGGTCTCCCATCCAAGTACTAACCAAGCCCGACCCTGCTTGGCTGAGATCGAGATCGGGGCGTTTTCAGGGTGGTGGCCGTAAGCGATAAGACAAGTTGAAATTACAGCTCTTATTGATTTCTTCACCTCATAATTAACTTTTTGATTGATTGTTTCTTCCCCGCCATGAAAATAACAAAATGCTTACAACACTATATATTCCTAAGGCCGGTCTCCCATCTAAGTACTAACCAAGCCGGACCCTGCTTGGCTTCCGAGATCCGAGATCGGGCGTTTTCAGGGTGTTGTGGCCGTAAGCTATTAGAAAAGTTGAAATTACAGCTCTTATTGATTTCTTCACTGCATAATTAACTTTTTGATTGTTTGTTTCTTCCCGCCATGAAAATAACAAAATGCTTACAACACTAGATATTTCCAGGCGGTCTCCCATCCAAGTACTAACCAAGCCCGACCATGTTTGGTTTCGAGATCGGGCGTTTTCAGGGTGGTGTGGCCGTAAGCTATTAGAAATTTGAAGTTACAACTCTCATTTGATTTCTTTGCTGCATAATTAACTTTTTGATTGTTTGTTTCTTCCCGCCAAGAAAATAACAAAATGCTTACAACACTAGATATTACCAGGCGGTCTCCCATCAAAGTACTAACCAAGCCCGACCCTGTTCCGAGTTTCCAGAGATCGGGCGTTTTCAGGGGGTGTGGCCGTAGGCTATTAGACAAGTTGAAATTACAGCTCTTATTGATTTCTTCACTGCATAATTAACTTTATGATTGATTGTTTCTTCCCGCCATGAAAATAACAAAATGCTTACAACACTAGATATTACTAGGCGGTCTCCATCCAAGTACTAACCAAGCCCGACCCTGCTTGGCTACCGAGATCGGACGAGATCAGGGCGTTTTCAGGGTGTTGTGGCCGTAAGCTATTAGAAAAGTTGAAATTACAGCTCTTATTGATTTCTTCACTGCATAATTAACTTTTTGATTGTTTGTTTCTTCCCGCCAAGAAAATAACAAAATGCTTACAACACTAGATATTTTCAGGCGGTCTCCCATCCAAGTACTAACCAAGCCCCGACCCTGTTTGGTTTCCGAGATCAGGCGTTTTCAGGGTGGTGTGGCCGTAGGGTATTAGAACATTTGAAAATACAGCTGTTATTGATTTCTTCACTGCATAATTAACTTTTTGATTGATTGTTTCTTCCCTTAAGAAAATAACAAAATGCTTACAACACTAGATATTCCTAGGCGGTCTCCCATCCAAGTACTAACCAGGCCCGACCCTGCTTGGCTTCCGAGATCAGACGAGATCAGGCGTTTTCAGGGTGGTGTGGCCGTAAGCTATTAGAAAAGTTGAAATTACAGCTCTTATTGATTTCTTCACTGCATAATTAACTTTTTGATTGATTGTTTCTTCCCGCCAAGAAAATAACAAAATGCTTACAACACTAGATATTCCTAGGCGGTCTCCCATCCAAGTACTAACCAAGCCCGACCCTGTTTGGCTTCCGAGATCGGGCGTTTTCAGGGTGGTGTGGCCGTAGCGATAAGACAAGTTGAAATTACAGCTCTTATTGATTTCTTCACTGCATAATTAACTTTTTGATTGATTGTTTCTTCCCGCCATGAAAATAACAAAATGCTTTCAACACTAGATATTCCCAGGCGGTCTCCCATCAAGTACTAACCAAGCCCAACCCTGCTTGGCTTCCGAGATCAGACGAGATCGGGCGTTTTCAGGGTGGTGTGGCCGTAAGCTATTAGAAAAGTTGAAATTACAGCTCTTATTGATTTCTTCACTGCATAATTAACTTTTTGATTGATTGTTTCTTCCCGCCATGAAAATAACAAAATGCTTACAACACTATATATTCCTAGGCGGTCTCCCATCCAAGTACTAACCAAGCCCGACCATGTTTGGCTTGCGAGATCGGCGTTTTCAGGGTGGTGTGGCCGTAGGAGTATTAGAACATTTGAAAAGTACAGCTGTTATTGATTTCTTCACTGCATAATTAACTTTTTGATTGATTGTTTCTTCCCGCCAAGAAAATAACAAAATGCTTACAACACTAGATATTCCTAGGCGGTCTCCCATCCAAGTACTAACCAAGCCCAACCTGTTTGGTTTCCGAGATCAGATCAGGCGTTTTCAGGGTGGTGTGGCCGTAAGCTATTAGAACAGTTGAAATTACAGCTGTTATTGATTTCTTCACTGCATAATTAACTTTTTGATTGATTGTTTCTTCCCGCCAAGAAAATAACAAAATGCTTACAACACTAGATATTACTAGGCGGTCTCCCATCCAAGTACTAACCAAGCCCGACCCTGTTTGGTTTCCGAGATCAGGCGTTTTCAGGGTGGTGTGGCCGTAGGGTATTAGAACATTTGAAAATACAGCTGTTATTGATTTCTTCACTGCATAATTAACTTTTTGATTGATTGTTTCTTCCCGCCAAGAAAATAACAAAATGCTTACAACACTAGATATTCCTAGGCGGTCTCCCATCCAAGTACTAACCAAGCCCAACCCTGCTTGGCTTCCGAGATCAGACGAGATCGGGCGTTTTCAGGGTGTGTGGCCGTAAGCTATTAGAAAAGTTGAAATTACAGCTCTTATTGAGTTCTTCACTGCATAATTAACTTTTTGATTGATTGTTTCTTCCCGCCATGAAAATAACAAAATGCTTACAACACTAGATATTACTAGGCGGTCTCCCATCCAAGTACTAACCAAGCCCGACCCTGTTTGGCTTCCGAGATCGGGCGTTTTCAGGGTGTTGTGGCCGTAAGCTATTAGAAAGTTGAAATTACAGCTCTTATTGATTTCTTCACTGCATAATTAACTTTTTGATTGATTGTTTCTTCCCGCCAAGAAAATAACAAAATGCTTACAACACTAGATATTCCTAGGCGGTCTCCCATCCAAGTACTAACCAAGCCCAACCCTGCTTGGCTTCCGAGATCAGACGAGATCGGGCGTTTTCAGGGTGGTGTGGCCGTAAGCTATTAAAAAGTTGAAATTACAGCTCTTATTGATTTCTTCACTGCATAATTAACTTTTTGATTGATTGTTTCTTCCCGCCATGAAAATAACAAAATGCTTACAACACTAGATATTCCTAGGCGGTCTCCCATCCAAGTACTAACCAAGCCCGACCATGTTTGGCTTCCAAGATCGGGCGTTTTCAGGGTGGTGTGGCCGTAAGCTATTAGAAAAGTTGAAATTACAGCTCTTATTGATTTCTTCACTGCATAATTAACTTTTTGATTGATTGTTTCTTCCCGCCATGAAAATAACAAAATGCTTACAACACTAGATATTACTAGGCGGTCTCCCATCCAAGTACTAACCAAGCCCGACCCTGTTTGGCTTCCGAGATCGGGCGTTTTTTTTTTTTCTCTTTTATTATCAAAAAACATCTCAATGTTCAATATTTACAACATTTTATACAATATTAATAGACAATCACATACACTATTCAAACAAAACCCACAACAACTCTAATCATTGCCACCTTCAAAAATTATAATTTAAACCACCATCCTCCCCTTTTGAAATCAAACTGTTTCCTCTACACATTGCTCCTTCAAAATCAAACAACTCCCATTTACTCAAAAGACCCACATGAGCTCTAAACAGAGACACAAATAGGCTCCACACATTCATTTTCTTCTTTTCAAAGAATGCATAATTCCTCCTACAATATATCGCATATCTCACAAAACTCATTACAATATTTAACAATCCAACATTCACCCCTCCCCATTTCCCGACACCCCAAATAAAACCAATTCCTCCCACTCCAACTCCTAAACACTTCTGCATTCCAATTCTTCCAAAGCATCTCCTTAACTTTACAAAAATATCCTGCCAATTCAGGACATTTAATAAACAGATGTAACAAATCCTCCGCTAGACTCCCACATACATCACATTCCCTCTGTACATCGTGATTTATCTGATGCAAAACTATCTTTGTGTAAATTCTATTATGCCTAATTTTAAAATCAGTACCCTCACACTCAATTTTATTTCCATGCACATATAAGTTTTCCCAAATAACACCAACCTCTTTTCCCGGAAACACCCGTCTCCACATCCACTCTGATGCAGGCCTGTCCACCACCATGAGAAGACTGTACATTTGTTTTGTCTTTACTCCTGCAAATGATTCAGACTTGTCCCCATTTCGAATAAACAAGTACGGAAACACAAACAGATCTTCCCCCACCTCATCCTTATTTACAATTGCAACCCATTGCTCTGGTATGCTAGCTTTCACCTTGTTATACAAATTAATCACTGTGCCTCTCCAAACATTTTCAGTACACTCTCCCACAATGTCCACAATTGCCTGGTCCCTCAGAAACCCCGGAATCACCACATAAGAAAAATCTTTTATCATATGTAGGTCCGCTCTTATAAATAATGGGCTGTACAGCACTTTCCCTTCATTTAAAATGTTCGGATTTAAAAACACAGGCTGATTCATAACCAAGTCTTTATGCTCACACTTATAAGAGATAAAAGGAAGAAATTCCCCCCAAGCTTTAAATACTTCCGCATAGAAACCTGGAACCCGGTCACACATGGGCCTATTCCAGATCATTAGAAGCCCACTCTCCTCGCATCCACCAACCTCATATAGAAATTTTCTGAAGAATGTCTTCCAACCATATTCTTCCAGCCCATATAAATACCTCTGTACCATTTTAACTCTTAAAGCTTTTCGTCTTGCATCAATGTCAATCAATTTAAGACCCCCATCTTTCAAATCAGCAGCAAGAGTGGCTCTGGATATCCTCGCCCCCTTCCCTCCCCACAAAAACTCTGATACCAGGGCCCTCAAGCCCCTCAGGACCCAATCCGGCATCTCAAGGACACCCATAACATAAACACACTTAGAAAGCAAAAGAGAATTCACTACCACCACCTTCCCTTTTAAATGTAGAGTTCTCAACTTCCAAAAGATAAGGTGTGTTTTATTTTATTTAGGACCCCTGTCCATGTCACATCCCGAGCCTCCCTTTCATCACTACCTAGGTTTACCCTAGCACCTTTATTAAAGCGTCTGCCTTTTTAAAATGGTATCTACACCCCTGGTCAGTAACCCCACCCAGATACATTATCTCTGTCTTCTCTACATTCACCATTGCACCAGATGCCCTCCCAAACATCCCAAAACACTCCATTATTTTATTGACACTCTCCACATCCCTAACAGTGCAAGTAGTATCATCTGCATACTGTTGCACTATGCTAACACCCCCTGGGAGCATAACACCTCTTATCAGTGGGTCAGATTTGAGCATAGCCGCCAATGGCTCTACTGACATACAGAAAAGAGCTGCAGACATCGGGCAACCCTGCCTTACCGACCTTTCAAGGGAAAAGCATCCGTCAGCAGTCCATTACATTTCACTCTACTGACGGCAGAACCGTACAGCAATCGAATCCAGTCTACCATCCGCTGGCCAAATCCAAAAGTCGTAAGTGTCTGCCATAAATATCCATGCTCTACCCTATCAAAAGCCTTGTTGAAGTCCAGGCTTATTACTATACCTCCCTCGACAGACAATTGTCTAATCACATCCCGTAACGTACATACAATATCGGCTATATCCCTTCCAGGGACACTATATGCCTGATTTTCTGATATTATACTCCCCATTACTCTGTTGATTCTGGCGGCCAGGACCTTAGTCAATATTTTATAATCTGTATTCAAAAGACTTAACGGCCTATAATTTTCCAAATTCCCTTTACTTCCCTTGTTCTTATATAACATAATGACCGAACTTGTTGCCAATGATTCTGGGACTTCCTCTGCCCGTTCCATGTGCTGATACACTTCTAACAGAACAGGAGCAAGAATATCCACAAACGTTTTGTAAAACTCACTCGTCAGGCCATCTAAGCCAGGGCTTTTATTGCACTTCATGGACTTAATAGCCTCTCGTATCTCCTTCACTGTCAAGTCTGCATCACACATCAGACTCTCATCTGTAGATATTTTGGCACTAACATGACTTAACACTCTGTCAATACAGCCCTGGTCAGTGCTCCCCTGGTATATAATCCTTTATAAAAACACTCAACAGTATCCAAGACCCCCACTAAGTCAGTGACTTTCTCCCCACTTCCATTCTCCAGCTCAGTAATATACTTTCTTTCCTGTCTTTTCTTTTCCAATCCCAAAAGAAAGAGGTACTTCTTTCCCCTTCTAATGCATATTGTACTCTGCTTCTCACAATAGCCCCCACACACCTACTTTTATCAAATTCATTTACCTCAGCTTGAGCTTGAATGAACCCTGCAATGTCATATCCCACCTCTGTTTCTGCTCTGTGTAACTCTCTCTCCATCTTTCTTCTGAGTTCCATTCCCTTCTTGTTTAATTGAGAACTCCTCTTTCTAGCATATTTAATGCTCATCTGTCTAATTCTATCTTTCAGCCCCTCCCACCAAACCCCAGGATTAACAATCCTAGACTCCTGTTCAATTCATCTTTAATACCGGTGGATATTAAATGTACATACTTTTCTTCTTTCAGCAGACCCGCATTTAAACACCATACTCCACCACCCCTATTAGGCTCACAGGGACCCAGAACAAACCTCATTGAGGCATGGTCACTCATAAAGTTAAACGTATAGCACATCTTCCTACAATCAGGCACCACATTTACACTTGCAAAACAGTAATCAATTCGACTTTGCTTAAGTTCGTTCAAAACAACCTGCCGCCTCGAGTACTCTCTTTTGCAGGGATGCATACCCCGCCATACATCACATAAATTATGCGTATTCATAACCCCTGCCAAAACACCCTTTGACACGTCAGAGCGAAAGTAAGCACTCTTAGGTGCATCCAACGTTGTCATACGTACATTAAAATCCCCCACCAATATACAGTTCCCGCTACATTTTTGCCCAATCAACTTAAAAAAATGGGATCTTTCCACTTCGTTATTGGGTGCATAGACATTCATCAAGGTATACACAACATTCAGGTATTCAAATTGAATTATTAAAAGTCGTCCCTTGTCATCTGCATACAGCTGCTGTACATTCTGCACTACATCACCTCTAATCAAAATAGCAACCCCACACCTCCGTTCACCACCATTATTGAAATAAAGCCCCTCCGTCCACCTCTTTCTCACGTCAGCCATTTTAGAATCAGTCCAGTGAGTCTCCTGTAGGCACAAAATGTCTGCCCGTAGTGAGCCAACCACCTGATCAAATTTGCCCATATTCCTAAGGCTATTAATGTTCACAGAGATCACACTCACCATTAGAAGTATAAAGAAGATGGCGTATTTCCACATCAGGAATTATTTTTCTTCTTCTTTGTGGCCTTAGGCCTCCTCTCCTCCACAACTTTGGATCTAGCTCTTCTGACATCCTCCAACGATACCTCGCCACCAGAGTCTTTCCGCTTTGTGGATCCTTCACTCACACCCGAGACTCCTGGGAGCATTACCTGTTCATCTTCTACCCCCTCCAGGACGGCACTGGCTGCCCCGGATATGTTCGGTAGAGTCCCACTCCCAGCAGCAAATGCAGGGTCTTCTCCACTAACAATTACCCCATCCATGACTGCCTCATCCAAGCTAGGTCCAATCTGGTCGACATCAGCTTCACCATCACTTTCCACATCTTCCTGTTGCTCCTCCTCCTGGTCATTCTCCTCCTCCGCGCCCTCACCTCCGCTTTCCTCCACCTCCGTCTCTTCCACCATCTCCACTACTCCTCCCAAAAGCCCCGCAAGACACACACATTGCGTGCCCATTTCCCCACAGTCCGAGCATCGACTCTCTTGCTGTTGATTGCACTCTCTTGCGTAGTGTCCCTGTGCCTTACATCGTCTACAGAAGAAATCCGGACACTCCCGAACGACGTGACCCGGTTGAATGCAAACACGGCACACCTTCACCTGTCTGTCATGAATCACCCGGAAGTACTCCGGCCCCTCCATCGTGTCCAATTTAACTGAATAAGGCAGAGAGCGGACACTCTCCGTGAATTTCACCTTACAGAACCTTGTTCCATCTGCTACATCCGTCCCCGGCCAATTTCTCCTCTTGATAGGAGATACTGCAGACACCCCCCAAAACTGCAATTTGGCCAAAATAATGTTGTCCTCAATATATACAGGCAGATTCAAAAAGGATACTACCATTTCATCTGCAGATATGTCTTTTGCCATCACTCGACATGACTTAATCTTCAGACCGTCCATTAATTTCTCCTTCCCACGTTCATGTGACATAGTGACTTCATATTTCTGGTTTCCTTTGAACCTGCACCCATTCACCTGGCCACACGCTTCCTTGATACCCCGTAATAGTTCCATCAAAGTTAACTTTTCTTCCCCAGTGATATCTACCGCCACCGTCAAATTCTTGTCATACACTTTTCCAATTCGTGTTGTTTCCGCAGAACCACCATTCCGCTGTCCTACCCCAATCATTGGTCTTCCTATACCTGACTGATCCACCATTGTAGTCTGTCAAAAGTTTCCCAAAAGATGAAGAAAAAAGGGTACAGGGTTCCCCAAACGGCCCTGGCCGCTGGGGAACAACAAAAAAAATAACAAGACAACCCAAAACCACTAAATTCAAAAAAACCACACACAAACAAAACTAGAGAGTAGTCCACAAAGAAACTCCCCAATCTCAAACACAGTCAGCAATCAGCAACACCTGGCTCAAACTCCGACCCTGCTTGGCTTACGAGATCAGACGAGATCGGGCGTTTTCAGGGTGGTGTGGCCGTAAGCTATTAGAAAGTTGAAGTTACAGCTCTTATTGATTTCTTCACTGCATAATTAACTTTTTGATTGTTTGTTTCTTCCCGCCAAGAAAATAACAAAATGCTTACAACACTAGATATTTCCAGGCGGTCTCCCATCCAAGTACTAACCAAGCCCGACCCTGTTTGGTTTCCGAGATCAGGCGTTTTCAGGGTGGTGTGGCCGTAAGCTATTAGAAAAGTTGAAATTACAGCTCTTATTGATTTCTTCACTGCATAATTAACTTTTTGATTGATTGTTTCTTCCCGCCAAGAAAATAACAAAATGCTTACAACACTAGATATTCCCAGGCGGTCTCCCATCCAAGTACTAACCAAGCCCAACCCTGCTTGGCTTCCGAGATCAGACCAGATCGGGCGTTTTCAGGGTGGTGTGGCCGTAAGCTATTAGAAGAGTTGAAATTACAGCTCTTATTGATTTCTTCACTGCATAATTAACTTTTTGATTGATTGTTTCTTCCCGCCAAGAAAATAACAAAATGCTTACAACACTAGATATTCCTAGGCGGTCTCCCATCCAAGTACTAACCAAGCCCGACCCTGCTTGGCTTCCGAGATCGGGCGTTTTCAGGGTGGTGTGGCCGTAAGCGATAAGACAAGTTGAAATTACAGCTCTTATTGATTTCTTCACTGCATAATTAACTTTTTGATTGATTGTTTCTTCCCGCCATGAAAATAACAAAATGCTTACAACACTAGATATTCCTAGGCGGTCTCCCATCCAAGTACTAACCAAGCCCAACCCTGCTTGGCTTCCGAGATCAGACGAGATCGGGCGTTTTCAGGGTGGTGTGGCCGTAAGCTATTAGAAAGTTGAAATTACAGCTCTTATTGATTTCTTCACTGCATAATTAACTTTTTGATTGATTGTTTCTTCCCGCCAAGAAAATAACAAAATGCTTACAACACTAGATATTCCTAGGCGGTCTCCCATCCAAGTACTAACCAAGCCCGACCCTGCTTGGCTTCCGAGATCGGGCGTTTTCAGGGTGGTGTGGCCGTAAGCTATTAGAAAAGTTGAAATTACAGCTCTTATTGATTTCTTCACTGCATAATTAACTTTTTGATTGATTGTTTCTTCCCGCCAGAAAATAACAAAATGCTTACAACACTAGATATTCCCAGGCGGTCTCCCATCCAAGTACTAACCAAGCTAACCCCTGTTTGGTTTCCGAGATCAGGCGTTTTCAGGGTGGTGTGGCCGTAGGGTATTAGAACATTTGAAAATACAGCTGTTATTGATTTCTTCACTGCATAATTAACTTTTTGATTGATTGTTTCTTCCCGCCAAGAAAATAACAAAATGCTTACAACACTAGATATTCCCAGGCGGTCTCCCATCCAAGTACTAACCAAGCCCAACCCTGCTTGGCTTCCGAGATCAGACGAGATCGGGCGTTTTCAGGGTGGTGTGGCCGTAAGCTATTAGACAAGTTGAAATTACAGCTCTTATTGATTTCTTCACTGCATAATTCACTTTTTGATTGATTGTTTCTTCCCGCCATGAAAATAACAAAATGCTTACAACACTAGATATTCCCAGGCGGTCTCCCATCCAAGTACTAACCAAGCCCAACCCTGCTTGGCTTCCGAGATCAGACGAGATCGGGCGTTTTCAGGGTGGTGTGGCCGTAAGCTATTAGAAAAGTTGAAATTACAGCTCTTATTGATTTCTTCACTGCATAATTAACTTTTTGATAGATTGTTTCTTCCCGCCAAGAAAATAACAAAATGCTTACAACACTAGATATTCCTAGGCGGTCTCCCATCCAAGTACTAACCAAGCCCAACCCTGCTTGGCTTCCGAGATCAGACGAGATTGGGCGTTTTCAGGGTGGTGTGGCCGTAAGCTATTAGAAAAGTTGAAATTACAGCTCTTATTGATTTCTTCACTGCATAATTAACTTTTTGATTGATTGTTTCTTCCCGCCATGAAAATAACAAAATGCTTACAACACTAGATATTCCTAGGCGGTCTCCCATCCAAGTACTAACCAAGCCCGACCCATGTTTGGCTTCCAAGATCGGGCGTTTTCAGGGTGGTGTGGCCGTAAGCTATTAGAAAAGTTGAAATTACAGCTCTAATTGATTTTTTCACTGCATAATTAACTTTTTGATTGTTTGTTTCTTCCCGCCAAGAAAATAACAAAATGCTTACAACACTAGATATTTCCAGGCGGTCTCCCATCCAAGTACTAACCAAGCCCGACCCTGTTTGGTTTCCGAGATCAGGCGTTTTCAGGGTGGTGTGGCCGTAGGGTATTAGAACATTTGAAAATACAGCTGTTATTGATTTCTTCACTGCATAATTAACTTTTTGATTGATTGTTTCTTCCCGCCAAGAAAATAACATAATGCTTACAACACTAGATATTCCCAGGCGGTCTCCCATCCAAGTACTAACCAAGCCCAACCCTGCTTGGCTTCCGGATCAGACGAGATCGGGCGTTTTCAGGGTGGTGTGGCCGTAAGCTATTAGACAAGTTGAAATTACAGCTCTTATTGATTTCTTCACTGCATAATTACCTTTTTGATTGATTGTTTCTTCCCGCCATGAAAATAACAAAATGCTTAGAACACTAGATATTCCCAGGCGGTCTCCCATCCAAGTACTAACCAAGCCCAACCCTGCTTGGCTTCCGAGATCAGACGAGATCGGTCGTTTTCAGGGTGGTGAGGCCGTAAGCTATTAGAAGAGTTGAAATTACAGCTGTTATTGATTTCTTCACTGCATAATTAACTTTTTGATAGATTGTTTCTTCCCGCCAAGAAAATAACAAAATGCTTACAACACTAGATATTCCTAGGCGGTCTCCCATCCAAGTACTAACCAAGCCCGACCCTGCTTGGCTTCCGAGATCAGACGAGATCGGGCGTTTTCAGGGTGGTGTGGCCGTAAGCTATAAGACAAGTTGAAATTACAGCTCTTATTGATTTCTTCACTGCATAATTAACTTTTTGATTGATTGTTTCTTCCCGCCAAGAAAATAACAAAATGCTTACAACACTAGATATTCCTAGGCGGTCTCCCATCCAAGTACTAACCAAGCCCGACCCTGCTTGGCTTGAGCTTCAGATGAGATCAGGCGTTTTCAGGGTGGTGTGGCCGTAAGCCATTAGAAAAGTTGAAATTACAGCTCTTATTGATTTCTTCACTGCATAATTAACTTTTTGATTGATTGTTTCTTCCCGCCATGAAAATAACAAAATGCTTACAACACTAGATATTCCTAGGCGGTCTCCCATCCAAGTACTAACCAAGCCCGACCATGTTTGGCTTCCGAGATCAGACGAGATCGGGCGTTTTCAGGGTGGTGTGGCCGTAAGCTATTAGAAAAGTTGAAATTACAGCTCTTATTGATTTCTTCACTGCATAATTAACTTTTTGATTGATTGTTTCTTCCCGCCAAGAAAATAACATAATGCTTACAACACTAGATATTCCAGGCGGTCTCCCATCCAAGTACTAACCAAGCCCAACCCTGCTTGGCTTCCGAGATCAGACGAGATCAGGCGTTTTCAGGGTAGTGTGGCCGTAAGCGATTAGACAAGTTGAAATTACAGCTCTTATTGATTTCTTCACTGCATAATTAACTTTTTGATTGATTGTTTCTTCCCGCCAAGAAAATAACAAAATGCTTACAACACTAGATATTTCCAGGCGGTCTCCCATCCAAGTACTAACCAAGCCCGACCCTGTTTGGCTTCCGAGATCGGAGCGTTTTCAGGGTGGTGTGGCCGTAAGCTATTAGAAAAGTTGAAATTACAGCTCTTATTGATTTCTTCACTGCATAATTAACTTTTTGATTGTTTGTTTCTTCCCGCCAAGAAAATAACAAAATGCTTACAACACTAGATATTCCCAGGCGGTCTCCCATCCAAGTACTAACCAAGCCCGACCCTGCTTGGCTTCCGAGATCAGACGAGATCGGGCGTTTTCAGGGTGGTGTGGCCGTAAGCTATTAGAAAAGTTGAAATTACAGCTCTTATTGATTTCTTCACTGCATAATTAACTTTTTGATTGATTGTTTCTTCCCGCCAAGAAAATAACAAAATGCTTACAACACTAGATATTCCTAGGCGGTCTCCCATCCAAGTACTAACCAAGCCCGACCATGTTTGCCTTCCAAGATCGGGCGTTTTCAGGGTGGTGTGGCCGTAAGCTATTAGAAAAGTTGAAATTACAGCTCTTATTGATTTCTTCACTGCATAATTAACTTTTTGATTGATTGTTTCTTCCCGCCATGAAAATAACAAAATGCTTACAACACTATATATTCCTAGGCGGTCTCCCATCCAAGTACTAACCAAGCCCGACCATGTTTGGCTTCCAAGATCGGGCGTTTTCAGGGTGGTGTGGCCGTAAGCTATTAGAAAAGTTGAAATTACAGCTCTTATTGATTTCTTCACTGCATAATTCACTTTTTGATTGATTGTATCTTCCCGCCATGAAATTAATAAAATGCTTACAACACTAGATATTCCCAGGCGGTCTCCCATCCAAGTACTAACCAAGCCCAACCCTGCTTGGTTTCCGAGATCAGACGTTTTCAGGGTGGTGTGGCCGTAAGCTATTAGAAGAGTTGAAATTACAGCTGTTATTGATTTCTTCACTGCATAATTAACTTTTTGATAGATTGTTTCTTCCCGCCAAGAAAATAACAAAATGCTTACAACACTAGATATTTCCAGGCGGTCTCCCATCCAAGTACTAACCAAGCTCAACCCTGCTTGGCTTCCGAGAACAGACGAGATCGGGCGTTTTCAGGGTGGTGTGGCCGTAAGCTATTAGAAAATTTGAAATTACAGCTCTTATTGATTTCTTCACTGCATAATTAACTTTTTGATTGATTGTTTCTTCCCGCCATGAAAATAACAAAATGCTTACAACACTATATATTCCTAGGCGGTCTCCCATCCAAGTACTAACCAAGCCCGACCATGTTTGGCTTCCGAGATCGGGCGTTTTCAGGGTGGTGTGGCCGTAAGCTAATAGAAAAGTTGAAATTACAGCTCTTATTGATTTCTTCACTGCATAATTAACTTTTTGATTGTTTGTTTCTTCCCGCCATGAAAATAACAAAATGCTTACAACACTAGATATTCCTAGGCGGTCTCCCATCCAAGTACTAACCAAGCCCGACCATGTTTGGCTTCCGAGATCGGGCGTTTTCAGGGTGGTGTGGCCGTAAGCTATTAGAAAAGTTGAAATTACAGCTCTTATTGATTTCTTCACTGCATAATTAACTTTTTGATTGATTGTTTCTTCCCGCCAAGAAAATAACATAATGCTTACAACACTAGATATTCCCAGGCGGTCTCCCATCCAAGCCCAACCCTGCTTGGCTTCCGAGATCGGGCGTTTTCAGGGTGGTGTGGCCGTAAGCTATTAGAAGAGTTGAAATTACAGCTGTTATTGATTTCTTCACTGCATAATTAACTTTTGGATAGATTGTTTCTTCCCGCCAAGAAAATAACATAATGATTACAACACTAGATATTCCCAGGCGGTCTCCCATCCAAGTACTAACCAAGCCCGACCATGTTTGGCTTCCGAGATCGGGCGTTTTCAGGGTGGTGTGGCCGTAAGCGATAAGACAAGTTGAAATTACAGCTCTTATTGATTTCTTCACTGCATAATTAACTTTTTGATTGATTGTTTCTTCCCGCCAAGAAAATAACAAAATGCTTACAACACTAGATATTCCTAGGCGGTCTCCCATCCAAGTACTAACCAAGCCCGACCCTGCTTGGCTTCCGAGATCAGACGAGATCGGGCGTTTTCAGGGTGGTGTGGCCGTAAGCTTTTGAAAAGTTGAAATTACAGCTCTTATTGATTTCTTCACTGCATAATTAACTTTTTGATTGATTGTTTCTTCCCGCCATGAAAATGACAAAATGCTTACAACACTATATATTCCTAGGCGGTCTCCCATCCAAGTACTAACCAAGCCCGACCCTGCTTGGCTTCCGAGATCAGACGAGATCGGGCGGTGTGGCCGTAAGCTATTAGACAAGTTGAAATTACAGCTCTTATTGATTTCTTCACTGCATAATTCACTTTTTGATTGATTGTTTCTTCCCGCCATGAAATTAACAAAATGCTTACAAAACTAGATATTCCTAGGCGGTCTCCCATCCAAGTACTAACCAAGCCCGACCATGTTTGGCTTCCGAGATCGGGCGTTTTCAGGGTGGTGTGGCCGTAAGCTATTAGAAAAGTTGAAATTACAGCTCTTATTGATTTCTTCACTGCATAATTAACTTTTTGATTGATTGTTTCTTCCCGCCAAGAAAATAACATAATGCTTACAACACTAGATATTCCCAGGCGGTCTCCCATCCAAGCCCAACCCTGCTTGGCTTCCGAGATCGGGCGTTTTCAGGGTGGTGTGGCCGTAAGCTATTAGAAGAGTTGAAATTACAGCTGTTATTGATTTCTTCACTGCATAATTAACTTTTGATAGATTGTTTCTTCCCGCCAAGAAAATAACATAATGATTACAACACTAGATATTCCCAGGCGGTCTCCCATCCAAGTACTAACCAAGCCCGACCATGTTTGGCTTCCGAGATCGGGCGTTTTCAGGGTGGTGTGGCCGTAAGCGATAAGACAAGTTGAAATTACAGCTCTTATTGATTTCTTCACTGCATAATTAACTTTTTGATTGATTGTTTCTTCCCGCCAAGAAAATAACAAAATGCTTACAACACTAGATATTCCTAGGCGGTCTCCCATCCAAGTACTAACCAAGCCCGACCCTGCTTGGCTTCCGAGATCAGACGAGATCGGGCGTTTTCAGGGTGGTGTGGCCGTAAGCTTTTGAAAAGTTGAAATTACAGCTCTTATTGATTTCTTCACTGCATAATTAACTTTTTGATTGATTGTTTCTTCCCGCCATGAAAATGACAAAATGCTTACAACACTATATATTCCTAGGCGGTCTCCCATCCAAGTACTAACCAAGCCCGACCCTGCTTGGCTTCCGAGATCAGACGAGATCGGGCGGTGTGGCCGTAAGCTATTAGACAAGTTGAAATTACAGCTCTTATTGATTTCTTCACTGCATAATTCACTTTTTGATTGATTGTTTCTTCCCGCCATGAAATTAACAAAATGCTTACAAAACTAGATATTCCTAGGCGGTCTCCCATCCAAGTACTAACCAAGCCTGACCCTGCTTGGCTTCCGAGATCAGACGAGATCGGGCGTTTTCAGGGTGGTGTGGCCGTAAGCTATTAGAAGAGTTGAAATTACAGCTCTTATTGATTTCTTCACTGCATAATTAACTTTTTGATTGATTGTTTCTTCCCGCCAAGAAAATAACAAAATGCTTACAACACTAGATATTCCTAGGCGGTCGCCCATCCAAGTACTAACCAAGCCCGACCCTGCTTGGCTTCCCGACAAGATCGGGCGTTTTCAGGGTGGTGTGGCCGTAAGCTATTAGAAAGTTGAAAATACAGCTCTGATTGATTTCTTCACTGCATAATTACCTTTTTGATTGATTGTTTCTTCCCGGCAAGAAAATAACAAAATGCTTACAACACTAGATATTTCTAGGCGGTCTCCCATCCAAGTACTAACCAAGCCCGACCCTGCTTGCTTCCGAGATCAGACGAGATCGGGCGTTTTCAGGGTGGTGAGGCCTGTAAGCCATAGAAAAGTTGAAAATACAGCTCTGATTGATTTCTTCACTGCATAATTAACTTTTTGATTGATTGTTTCTTCCCGCCAAGAAAATAACAAAATGCTTACAACACTAGATATTCCTAGGCGGTCTCCCATCCAAGTACTAACCAAGCCCGACCCTGCTTGGCTTCCGAGATCAGACGAGATCGGGCGTTTTCAGGGTGGTGTGGCCGTAAGCTATTATAAAAGTTGAAAATACAGCTCTGATTGATTTCTTCACTGCATAATTAACTTTTTGATTGATTGTTTCTTCCCACCAAGAAAATAACAAAATGCTTACAACACTAGATATTCCTAGGCGGTCTCCCATCCAAGTACTAACCAAGCCCGACCCTGCTTGGCTTCCGAGATCAGATGAGATCGGGCGTTTTCAGGGTGGTGTGGCTGTAAGCTATTAGAAAAGTTGAAATTACAGCTCTTATTGATTTCTTCACTGCATAATTAACTTTTTGATTGATTGTTTCTTCCCGCCAAGAAAATAACAAAATGCTTACAACACTAGATATTCCTAGGCGGTCTCCCATCCAAGTACTAACCAAGCCCGACCCTGCTTGGCTTCCGAGATCAGATGAGATCGGGCGTTTTCAGGGTGGTGTGGCTGTAAGCGTTAGAAAAGTTGAAAATACAGCTCTGATTGATTTCTTCACTGCATAATTAACTTTTTGATTGATTGTTTCTTCCCGCCAAGAAAATAACAAAATGCTTACAACACTAGATATTCCTAGGCGGTCTCCCATCCAAGTACTAACCAAGCCCGACCCTGCTTGGCTTCCGAGATCAGACGAGATCGGGCGTTTTCAGGGTGGTGTGGCCGTAAGCTATTAGAAAGTTGAAAATACAGCTCTGATTGATTTCTTCACTGCATAATTAACTTTTGATTGATAAAGTGTCGATTGACAATGCCATTATTTTGCAAAAAAAACATAGCATTTATATAAGAATATAAACCTGTAAAATGTAGGTTAACAAAACACTAATAAACCCCAGTACCTAGAACATACAAACAAATGGTGTATTTTCCTCCCTAATTCTTTCTGTTTCTTACTCTGAATCTCCTTTTCTGAACACATTAGGTTCCTCCATAGACTGGTCAGTCTTCATGGACACACAGCTGGGTACAGGAGAGGCTGGTCTCTCTTTATGGTCCCTGGAAATAATAGTTAAATACAACAGAGTGTTTATATTTATAGTGGACTTTCTAAGGAGTGATTGTTGTATTTGGACACAGTTAGTCTGTGTCTCTATCTGGATCCAATAATTTATAATGAAGGAGGTTCCAGTGTGTTTTGTATATAGTGGATATAGGAGTGATTAGTGTGTTTGAACCAACTAAGAATTTGTTTTGTACCGTCAAGGATATAATTGTTACTGATAAACATGTGTACCAATACTCAGTACACACATGTAAGTAAATATATTACACTAAAACACCTATAGGATCAATACTTAATACACACATGGAAGTCAATCTATTATACTAAAACACCTATAGAATCAATACTTAATACACACATGGAAGTCAATCTATTATACTAAAACACCTATAGGATCAATAATTAATACACACATTGAAGTCAATCTATTATACTAAAACACATATAGGATCAATACTTAATACACACATGGAAGTCAATCTATTATACTAAAACACATATAGGATCAACACTTAATACACACATGGAAGTCAATCTATTATACTAAAACACCTATAAGATCAATACTTAATACACACATTGAAGTCAATCTATTATACTAAAACACATATAGGATCAACACTTAATACACACATGGAAGTCAATCTATTATACTAAAACACCTATAGGATCAATACTTAATACACACATGGAAGTCAATCTATTATACTAAAACACATATAGGATAATTACTTAATACACACATGGAAGTCAATCTATTATACTAAAACACCTGAACTCTTTTGTAAATCACACTCTGAAAGTGTAGATTGACAATGTCATTATTATTTAAAAAAAACATATATCAGAATATAAACCTGTATAGTGTAGGTTAACAAAACACTAATAAACACATGTACCTAGAACATACAAACTATCTATTTCCCTCCTCATTCCCTCACCAGGTGATTCTCACCTTGAAACCTCTTTTCTGAACACATTAGGTAGATCCATAGACTGGTCACTCTTCATGGACACACAGCTGGGTACAGGAGAGGTTGGTCTCTCTTTATGGTCCCTGGAAATAATAGTTAAATACAACAGAGTGTTTATGTTTATAGAGGACTTTCTAAGGAGTGATTGTTGTATTTGGACACAGTTAGTCTCTGTCTCTATCTGGACCCTATAATTTATAATGAAGGAGGTTCCAGTGTGTTTTGTATATAGTGGACATATATAGTGGTCTTGTTTAAATGTTAAAATAAGTTACATTATTAGTTAAATTACATTTTTTTGTGTACAAGTTTGGATGTAATTGTTACTGCACTAATGTATATACATAAAAGTCAATCTATTATCTATCAATCTATGACGTCCCATAGACTTGTCAATCATAGACCGGTCACTCTTCATAGACACACAGTTGGGTACAGGACAGACTGGTTTATCCAGCTGGATTGGGCTTCAACACAACAGAGGGAAATATTCAGTCACTTTTCTACCCTGAACTCAGATGGGGAAACACAAAAAAATAAATTAATATAATGTCACCTTTTAGCTGTGGTGTCATGTTCCCCAGAGAGACTGATTTCAGAGGCAGTGCCCCTGTCTTCTCTCCCCCCAGTAAGACTCATTTTAAAGGAAGTAGTCCTGTTCTCTCTGTTTCTTAGACCTGTAAACAAATAATGGAGAAAAACACTTTGGATCAATAATTATATTGTAAAGACTAGAAGACACAATGTCTGGATTAGATACAAACTGAATAATGACACAAAACTTTAATCATGTAAATATGATTAAAAAACAAACATTTAATGAATATTTGCTTTGACGTCCATTTCTCTATACAACTGATTCACTCCCTATGTGAGAATATGGACTGATTAACTTAACTGTAGTAGCAGCACTTTAATACTGATAATTACTTACTCCAAGTTGTTGTTCTCTCTGCTTTCGTTTTATAATAATCATTATGAAATCATTTGGTTGACCGTTTTCAGTTAAAACATTTAAATCGTCTACTGCTCCGTCAGAACAAAATGGATACTGAACAGGTATTTACTTCTGGTTTCACCTGTGCTACCTGTCCCCTCCCCCACACATGTATTACATAAGTTAACCAGTAGGGGGCACTAACAGACATTTGATCTCAGTCACTGCAGCTCATCAAAGTCAAAGCGTATTATTGGTTGCAAATGCACCTAATAACATAGAGCCATCATGAACAATGACAATGTTTATGACCCAAGCAAGTTTATTTATAGAGCACAATTCATACATAGAAGCAATTCAATGTGCTTTACAGAAGAAAATAATAAAATGATAAAATACAATACACAGACAATTGATCTCAGTCACTGCAGCTCATCAAAGTCTAATATTATTTGTCAAATGCACCAAGAAACATAGAATCATCCTGAACAATGACATTGTTGTGAAACTGCACACAGCATCTAAGTAGTATGATTCAAGAAAATATGAATATCTGTTATAATAACTGTTAGTGAGTCTGGTAGACCGTGTCCAGATGCTCTGGATTTAACATCTGTTATAATAACTGTTAGTGAGTCTGGTAGACCGTGTCCTGATGCTCTGGATTTAACATCTGTTATTATAACTGTTAGTGAGTCTGGTAGACCGTGTCCTGATGCTCTGGATTTAACATCTGTTATAATAACTGTTAGTGAGTCTGGTAGACCGTGTCCTGATGCTCTGGATTTAACATCTGTTATAATAACTGTTAGTGAGTCTGGTAGATCGTGTCCTGATGCTCTGGATTTAACATCTGTTATAATAACTGTTAGTGAGTCTGGTAGACCGTGTCCTGATGCTCTGGATTTAACATCTGTTATAATAACTGTTAGTGAGTCTGGTAGACCGTGTCCTGATGCTCTGGATTTAACATCTGTTATTATAACTGTTAGTGAGTCTGGTAGACCGTGTCCTGATGCTCTGGATTTAACATCTGTTATAATAACTTTAGTGAGTCTGGTAGACCGTGTCCTGATGCTCTGGATTTAACATCTGTTATAATAACTGTTAGTGAGTCTGGTTGACCGTGTCCTGATGCTCTGGATTTAACATCTGTTATAATAACTGTTAGTGAGTCTGGTTGACCGTGTCCTGATGCTCTGGATTTAACATCTGTTATACTAACTGTTAGTGAGTCTGGTAGACCGTGTCCTGATGCTCTGGATTTAACATCTGTTATAATAACTGTTAGTGAGTCTGGTAGACCGTGTCCTGATGCTCTGGATTTAACATCTGTTATAATAACTGTTAGTGAGTCTGGTAGACCGTGTCCTGATGCTCTGGATTTAACATCTGTTATAATAACTGTTAGTGAGTCTGGTAGACCGTGTCCTGATGCTCTGGATTTAACATCTGTTATAATAACTGTTAGTGGGTCTGGTAGACCGTGTCCTGATGCTCTGGATTTAACATCTGGTATAATAACTGTTAGTGAGTCTGGTAGACCGTGTCCTGATGCTCTGGATTTAACATCTGTTATAATAACTGTTAGTGAGTCTGGTAGACCGTGTCCTGATGCTCTGGATTTTACATCTGTTATAATAACTGTTAGTGAGTCTGGTAGACCGTGTCCTGATGCTCTGGATTTAACATCTGTTATAATAACTGTTAGTGAGTCTGGTAGACCGTGTCCTGATGCTCTGGATTTAACATCTGTTATAATAACTGTTAGTGAGTCTGGTAGACCGTGTCCTGATGCTCTGGATTTAACATCTGTTATAATAACTGTTAGTGAGTCTGGTAGACCGTGTCCTGATGCTCTGGATTTAACATCTGTTATAGTAACTTTTGTTTGGTCCAGTTAGATGATGTTAACTATAAAGTGATATTTTCTGTCTATTATAAATACTAAATAAATGATAATCTATAATGTATATTAACGTAGACTGACTAATAAAAATATCAGAACATGGTTGACGTCCATTTCTCTATACAACTGATTCACTTCCTATGTGAGAATATGCTGATTAACTTAACTGAAGTAGCAGCACTTTAATACTGATAATTACTTACTCCAAGTTGTTGTTCTCTCTGCTTTCGTTTTATAATAATCATTATGAAATCATTTGGTTGATCGTTTTCAGTAAAAATACTGCTCCGTTATACTGCTCCGTTAGAACAAAATGGAGACTGGACAGGACTTTTACTTTCGTATTCAACAAATTACATAAGTTAACCAGTAGGGGGCGCTAACAGACATTTGATCTCAGTCAGTAAAACGGATTTACTCCCTCTATAAGAATATGGACAAATAGCCAGATGGTGTACTGGTGTCTGAGTGCCTTAAAACTGGAGTGTCTGACAGAACACAATACTAAAACTGTGCTGTTTGAGACAGATAGACACATTAATACAGAGAGATGATATTCTCCCACAATTCCCCCCTTGATAACTGTTTATCAGTGATCATAAAACCAACAAAACCAGAGATAGAAACAACATAGACTAGGGGATCAGGAGAGACTTTTAGATTCACCCCCTGATCACTATTTATAATTATAACCTAAACACAAATAGTGAAACACCTTCATGCTCTCAGATTTACAAACACTCCTGGCAGTGATAAAGGGAGAAAGTGGGAAAACCTATTTAAAACATCAATGTCAAACAGCACATCCTCTGGGTCGGCCCGCCCCACAGGGACATCTGTCAGGAGCAGAAGACACTGTATGGAGACAGGACCATCAGGGACATCTGTCAGGAGCAGAAGACACTGTATGGAGACAGGACCATCAGGGACATCTGGCAGGAGCTGAAGACACTGTATGGAGACAGGACCATCAGGGACATCTGTCAGGAGCAGAAGACACTGTATGGAGACAGGACCATCAGGGACATCTGTCAGGAGCTGAAGACACTGTATGGAGACAGGACCATCAGGGACATCTGTCAGGAGCAGAAGACACTGTATGGAGACAGGACCATCAGGGACATCTGTCAGGAGCAGAAGACACTGTATGGAGACAGGACCATCAGGGACATCTGTCAGGAGCAGAAGACACTGTATGGAGACAGGACCATCAGGGACATCTGTCAGGAGCAGAAGACACTGTATGGAGACAGGACCATCAGGGACATCTGTCAGGAGCAGAAGACACTGTATGGAGACAGGACCATCAGGGACATCTGTCAGGAGCAGAAGACACTGTGTGGAGACAGGACCATCAGGGACATCTGACAGGAGCAGAAGACACTGTATGGAGACAGGACCATCAGGGACATCTGTCAGGAGCAGAAGACACTGTATGGAGACAGGACCATCAGGGACATCTGACAGGAGCAGAAGACACTGTATGGAGACAGGACCATCAGGGACATCTGTCAGGAGCAGAAGACACCGTATGGAGACAGGACCATCAGAGACATCTGACAGGAGCAGAAGACACTGTATGGAGACAGGACCATCAGGGACATCTGTCAGGAGCAGAAGACACTGTATGGAGACAGGACCATCAGGGACATCAGCCTGAGTCATTACATGTGTGGTGAGATGTTGTAGGAGACCTCAGATGCACGAGATACAACAACAACCACACAGGGTTAATATAGTAGTGACAGACAGAAGGGAGACAAAGGCAGAAACAAACATGGTCTTCTATTTGCCAAACATACTATCAAGACGGTCATTCGGGTGAGAATCAATACCAGAGTTCTCAGCCAATTCAAGTCTCAGGGCAGTCAGTCCAGATAAAGCCCTGGTGACTGAGACATCTGAGACTGTGTGATTTGGGATGAAGGTACAGCAAGCAGAACCAAACATTATACAAACGTCACCCTATTGGGCCAGCAGAATATCCAGATCAATACTACTCTGCCAGCTCATGTCATAAGGCTGGTTATCTGGTTATGTCATAAGGCTGGTTATCTGGTTATGTCATAAGGCTGGTTATCTGGTTATGTCATAAGGCTGGTTATCTGGTTATGTCATAAGGCTGGTTATCTGGTTATGTCATAAGGCTGGTTATCTGGTTATGTCATAAGGCTGGTTATCTGGTTATGTCATAAGGCTGGTTATCTGGTTATGTCATAAGGCTGGTTATCTGGTTATGTCATAAGATTGGTTATCTGGTTATGTCATAAGGCTGGTTATCTGGTTATGTCATAAGGCTGGTTATCTGGTTATGTCATAAGGCTGGTTATCTGGTTATGTCATAAGGCTGGTTATCTGGTTATGTCATAAGGCTGGTTATCTGGTTATGTCATAAGGCTGGTTATCTGGTTATGTCATAAGGCTGGTTATCTGGTTATGTCATAAGGCTGGTTATCTGGTTGTCATAAGGCTGGTTATGTCATAAGGCTGGTTATGTCATAAGGCTGGTAATCTGGTTATGTCATAAGGCTGGTAATCTGGTTATGTCATAAGGGTGGTTATCTGGTTATGTCATAAGGCTGGTTATGTCATACGGCTGGTTATGTCATACGGCTGGTTATGTCATAAGGCTGGTTATGTCATAAGGCTGGTTATGTCATACGGCTGGTGTGGTGGAATTTTCAATATTATGTTATATTCAAATGTATTATTGTCCAACCTGAATGGTTCTGCTGTAAATAACTGTTCAGTTCCCATGGGAAGTCTCATGTCCTCTCCCAGGTGCAGGATGTGTTTTGACTGAGACATGTAGACTTTATGGGTTCCAGATAAGAGGGACTCCAGAGTTAATAACATGTACGGGGAGGATAGAATAACATGGGCTTTAAATGCATCACAACCTGTACAGGAGAGGGAGGGTTTATACTGGACGTATATATAGAGGGAGGGTTTATACTGGACGTATATATAGAGGGAGGGTTTATACTGGACGTATATATAGAGGGAGGGTTTATACTGGACGTATATATAGAGGGAGGGTTTATACTGGACACGTATATATAGAGGGAGGGTTTATACTGGACGTATATATAGAGGGAGGGTTTATACTGGACGTATATATAGAGGGAGGGTTTATACTGGACGTATATATAGAGGGAGGGTTTATACTGGACGTATATATAGAGGGAGGGTTTATACTGGACGTATATATAGAGGGAGGGTTTATACTGGACGTATATATAGAGGGAGGGTTTATACTGGACACGTATATATAGAGGGAGGGTTTATACTGGACACGTATATATAGAGGGAGGGTTTATACTGGACGTATATATAGAGGGAGGGTTTATACTGGACGTATATATAGAGGGAGGGTTTATACTGGACACGTATATATAGAGGGAGGGTTTATACTGGACGTATATATAGAGGGAGGGTTTATACTGGACGTATATATAGAGGGAGGGTTTATACTGGACGTATATATAGAGGGAGGGTTTATACTGGACACGTATATATAGAGGGGGGGTTTATACTGGACGTATATATAGAGGGGGAGGGTTTATACTGGACGTATATATAGAGGGAGGGTTTATACTGGACGTATATATATAGAGGGAGGGTTTATACTGGACATATATATAGAGGGAGGGTTTATACTGGACGTATATATAGAGGGAGGGTTTATACTGGACGTATATATAGAGGGAGGGTTTATAATGGACACGTATATATAGAGGGAGGGTTTATACTGGACACGTATATATAGAGGGAGGGTTTATACTGGACGTATATATAGAGGGAGGGTTTATACTGGACGTATATATAGAGGGAGGGTTTATACTGGACGTATATATAGAGGGAGGGTTTATACTGGACGTATATATAGAGGGAGGGTTTATACTGCACGTATATATAGAGGGAGGGTTTATACTGGACACGTATATATAGAGGGAGGGTTTATACTGGACGTATATATAGAGGGAGGGTTTATACTGGACGTATATATAGAGGGAGGGTTTATACTGCACGTATATATAGAGGGAGGGTTTATACTGGACACGTATATATAGAGGGAGGGTTTATACTGGACACGTATATATAGAGGGAGGGTTTATACTGGACGTATATATAGAGGGAGGGTTTATACTGGACACGTATATATAGAGGGAGGGTTTATACTGGACACGTATATATAGAGGGAGGGTTTATACTGGACACGTATATATAGAGGGAGGGTTTATACTGGACGTATATATAGAGGGAGGGTTTATACTGGACGTATATATAGAGGGAGGGTTTATACTGGACGTTTATATAGAGGGAGGGTTTATACTGGACATATATATAGAGGGAGGGTTTATACTGGACGTATATATAGAGGGAGGGTTTATACTGGACACGTATATATAGAGGGAGGGTTTATACTGGACGTATATATAGAGGGAGGGTTTATACTGGACGTATATATAGAGGGAGGGTTTATACTGGACGTATATATAGAGGGAGGGTTTATACTGGACGTATATATAGAGGGAGGGTTTATACTGGACGTATATGTAGAGGGAGGGTTTATACTGGACGTATATATAGAGGGAGGGTTTATACTGGACGTATATATATAGGGAGGGTTTATACTGGACGTATATATAGAGGGAGGGTTTATACTGGACGTATATATAGAGGGAGGGTTTATACTGGACACGTATATATAGAGGGAGGGTTTATACTGGACACGTATATATAGAGGGAGGGTTTATACTGGACACGTATATATAGAGGGAGGGTTTATACTGGACACGTATATATAGAGGGAGGGTTTATACTGGACGTATATATAGAGGGAGGGTTTATACTGGACGTATATATAGAGGGAGGGTTTATACTGGACGTATATATAGAGGGAGGGTTTATACTGGACGTATATATAGAGGGAGGGTTTATACTGGACGTATATATAGAGGGAGGGTTTATACTGGACACGTATATATAGAGGGAGGGTTTATACTGGACACGTATATATAGAGGGAGGGTTTATACTGGACGTATATATAGAGGGAGGGTTTATACTGGACGTATATATAGAGGGAGGGTTTATACTGGACACGTATATATAGAGGGAGGGTTTATACTGGGCGTATATATAGCAGAGGTCAACCTAATAATGGTTGAGCTTGTTGACATGACATGTAAATGAATTGTTCACTGCTCCAGGTTCAGGAATCTTGAATAAAGAAATTGATTATTAAAAGAAACTACACTCTCTGTACTTTTCCCTTTAGTGTTTCCACGACAATGGTCTTCATCTTTGCGATGCCAGGATGTCCGCTGTGGATCTCTTTAAGCACTGCTGTCCTCAACTTTGTAGGCAGTCTGTAAAGTGGGGTCAAGACAGTACTTTGCTGCGGCAAAAAAACGACCATAATAGTTCACTAACACCAGGAAAGCTCTGAGCTCTTTGATGTTTGTGGGTGTCGGAGCATCATGCACGGCTCTGACCTTGTCTTTAGAAGGGTAGACTCCTTTTCCATCCAACGTGTGACCTAAGTACTCGATTTGTGTTTTCCAGAAGTCACACTTTGCCTTTTTTACTCTCAGGCCATTTTCTTGCAGCCGCTGTAGAACTCTGTCCAGGTTCATCAGATGCTCAGTTTCGTCTCTGCCCATCACCAGCAGGTCGTCCAAATAGACCACGACGTTGAGATCCTTCATCACGTTCTCCATGATCCTTTGGAAAATACTGACAGCAGAATTAATGCCAAAGCCGATTGTACACAAACAGTCCTTTATGCGTGTTCACAGTTGTACTTCCAAAAGGACTTGTTGGTATGCGGCTGCCAGGTCAATTTTGGAGAATATCTTCCCCCCACATAATGCTGCCAGAACTTCTTCAATGCGTGGTAGTGGGTATGTTTCAGTGTTTGTAGCCATGTTCACGGTTACTTTATAGTCGCCACACAAACGGAGTCCACCGTCCCGCTTGGTTACGGGGACCACTGGAGCAGCCCACTCGCTATGCTTCACAGGGCTGATGACATCATGTTTTTCCAGGCGTTCCCGTTCTCTTTCTACTCTTTCTTTCATTGCGACGGGTAGAACACGGGCTTTATGGAACTTTGGAACTGCGTCAGGTTTCACAGAAATTGCTGCTTTAATGTCCTTTAATGTCCCAACTCGTCCTTGAAAACATCAGCATATTTATTCAACACATCCTGAATTGACTTGGTTTTAGTTGTTTGGGGAGTAAAGTTTTTTATTTATTTTATTTAACCCTTATTTTACCAGGTGAGCACATAGAGAACACATTCTCAATTGAAATGGCGACCTGGCCGAGAATAAAGTGAAGGTGCAAGACAGACAGTTACACATGAATTACAAAGATTATACAATAATTACACAGGGGGATAAAATAATGAAAAATATGCATCTAAATATACATAAAGTAAAAACCAATAAATAACAGGAAAAAGGGCACCAGCGTAAACAGTGTGTAAATTAGTGCGATATGATCGGTAAAAGAGGTAGATTAAATTGACGAGCAAAAGAGCAAGGCAACTAACACTGGACATAATGTGTAAGTAAATGTAGAGCAAACGGCATACGACAAATACAGTTTTATACAGTGGTAGCAGAGGTATCAACGTCTTCTATGGATTTTTTAATAACTTTCCAGTTCAGTTTAATTTGATCCAGCCATTCACGCCCACACAGTGAAGGACCTCCTCCAGCCACCACTATGAGCGGTAGATCAGCAATCTCATAAGTCACTTTTGCAATGAACTGTCCTTTCACTGGAATAGTCTCTCCTGAATAACCCTTCAGTGTGACGCTGCTGCCCTCCAGTGGCGCATGTGAGGATAACTGCTCATCCATATTTTCTGAGATAAAGCCGACTCCCGCGAGAAGGGTGTTGTGCAGGAACACACTATTGACTCCCGCTCCGTGTCAATTTCCATCGGCACTTTTTTTCCATTTCTATCAACATTTGCCCTTTATGGCTGTCGGCCAGCACCCTTTGCACTGAACACAGAAATAATCTGAATGTCATCTTCTATTTCGTACATAGCTTGTCATTTATTTATAGCTTGTCATTTTTTTTCTTTTCGCTCACTGTTTCTATTTCTCTCATTCACCTGCCTCTCACTGCCCCCCCAGTCAGTCTGCCCCCCAGTCCTGCATGCCTTCTGAATATGTCCGACGTTGCCACATTTATGACACTTTACACTTTTGTAGTAACAATCACTGGCTCTATGATCCTTTCCTTAACATCTATAGCACCCTTCTTGTTTTGAAGGTGAGCGCCGTCTCTCCTTTACCTTGTGAACCGCGGTGACGTCATCACCTTTCCACAACTGCTGCGCATCTCGGTGGGCTGTCTCCATGTTAACAGCAAGCTCTACAGCTCTCGCAAAAGTCAGTCTATCCTCTGAGAGTAATCTGCGCTGGCATGCTTCAGAACTGACTCCGCTGACAAATCCATCACGTAGAGCTTCATCCAGCCTGTCCCCGATATCACACCTTGATTTGGCGCAGCTCAGCAGCATATTCCGTCACTTTCTGGCCGCTTTTCTGAACACATTTACGGTATCTGAAACGCTCGGCGATGACCAATGGTTTAGGTTCATAGTAATCCTTTAGAATGGTCACAATTTGATTAAAGGTTCTGTCCTTTGGCTTGTCAGGCTGGACCAGGTTGCGTAGAAGGCCACGTGTTGCTGCGCCGACTGAGCTCAACAATATGGGAACTTTTTTCCTATCGTCGACTTCATGAGCTTCGAACAGCAACTCCATGCGCTCAACATAGGCAGACCACGTTTCATTCTCCGGCTTAAACTCATCTGGTCTTTGGGAAAAGTATAACATTTGCACTTTACCGATTTATCTCGTCGCCAATTATGAGGTGTATTTAAATAACCAGGCGAGGCACGCGTTTTACTACTTTATATGAAAGATCACGTGCAACACGAACAGCTCAGCATGAGGGTATTACAGACTCTCCTGTTCCTTATGACATGTGCAGAATACACACTAGCCAACAACGGCAAGTCTTTAGGGACAACCTTAATGCACATATGTAGTAGTATTAAATACACCACAGTTGGCAATGGTAGTGCACATAACATATCCTCATGCACATCCTCCTGATAAAGATATCGCACATAAACAAGTAGTATTGCCTTATTGTCAATATCTGTTGACTCGTCAACCTGGAGAGCGTACCACGCTGATGTATTTATCCTCTCCAACAATTGTCCTCTGCTATTTCGATGTGTATGCTTGTTAAAGAGAAACAAGCTCAGGGCTCCCACTGATTTAGCTATATGGTGAGTTGTATTTTTCATGCCCTTTATATTTGTTTTTGTGATGCATCTTATTTTGAAGGCAAGTGTCCTCTGCTATTTCGTCAATGCGCCGAGTGACAGTGCTTGCCGAAAGAGGCACTTGTGCTATCTTTTTAACTGCAGGGTCTCCTAGTAGTTCACGGCAAATGTCTTTTGTGGTGGGAGGATCAATTCTTCACCAATAGTGATTGGCTTCTTAGCCTTACCAATACGGTTAGCCACCAAGTATGATGCTCTCAGTGCACTCACACTTATTGATGTGGTGGCCCTCACTAACTGCTTCTGGCCTTCTTGTTCACACTTTTTTCTTTCAAAATACTCCAATGGCTTGTCTTTTAATGCGGGGTGCTTGGTCTCCAAGTGGCGAAGCAGTTTTGAAGGCTTCATTGCCTCATTAGAGAGCTGGTTGCCACATATTATGCAGAGCGGGCTTGGTGCGTTTAAATAACCTGTTGGGATTAATCCATATTTCAAGTAGGACTCCTGATATTTTCTGCTAAATGCTTTCTTTTTCTTGGAAGTCGTAGGCTCTTCTTCTGTTTCCTCACTGGGCCGTTTCCCCTTTCCAAAGAAACTTTCCAGAGACGTTTGTTTTTCACTCATTTTGCTAGCTTGTTTTTTTATTTTTGTTAGCGGTTACGTATCACGTGACCGAGACAAGCGTTGCTATGCACCCAGAGTGAGTCATAGACAGATGTAACGGAGAGAATCAGTTTTTTTTAAACCAGTTTTTCAAATTTAAATAAAAAATTAAAATTACAATTTTTCAAATTGTTTTCATTTTTTATTTTCTTTCTGTGCGGCCCGGTACCAATTAACCCACGGACCGGTACCGGTCCGCGGCCCGGTGGTTGATCACAAAAATCCACTGGGTGGTAGTAATTGGCATAATATAGGCTTGTTAATTACAGATCTGCTAGTCAGGTCATTACTAATTTTGATCTGTTCTACAGATCACAAAATCTACTGGAAGGATTTCTTAAAGGTCTACAAAGAAACTGACGAGAGCGCTGGGCTTGATTTGATTGAGACTAAAACCTATTGGATAGGTACCACAGGGTGGTAGTAATTAACTTAAGCTTCGCTTTTTAATTACAGATTCTGTTAGACAGATCATTTTTACTTAAATTTATTTCTACTTAATTAGTTAGGTTATTGTCATTACGTAAATGTATTTTTACTTAATTATTAAGGTTTTAAACATCTCTTAAACCTGAGTAAGTCTCCTCCTCTTGCGTTTCCCCAGCCGAAAGAGGGACCCGCAAAAATAATGTTCGACAAATATGGCGACTGGACTTGTGATCCATTAAACTTATGGACGTTATTAGGCTTTCCAGATAACGGGAGTTTCAGTCCTCGGCGAATAAGCAAGTTAGAACGCAAACTACAAAATAATTGGAAGGCATTTAATTTGTGGAAAGAAGAGATGTGGCTTAGAGAGACAGAATGGTAAAAAGTCTGCTAATCAGTCTGTTTTAGCGTGTGTTACTGCGGCCGTCTGACAACCTATCACCCCGCATCATCAGCTGACACCGTGGGTGCTGCTGCCCGAGAGGAAGACACACCCATCTGTCCCGAATACAGGTGGAAAAGAAAGTTTGGACAGGAGAACGGTGAACGTGTTGCAGACTTCAGACATCGTTTCCAACGCGAGTCTGAGCTACATGGTGACATGGGACAGAAAGACTGTGACTGTGATTCAGGGACAACAGTGTAACATGAGAGTCACCACGGGACTTCTACTGGACATTAAACATCATGTCCGCACACTTTATGTGTCTCTAGAAGATGGAAGAATGACTACTGTTTGGCCACACATTCAACACGCCGACAGAGTCCACCAAGACCCAGAAGATGGGACCGGTGGAAGGAGGAGACGTGGAGTGAGACGAGGCATCAGCCAAAGTCAATCTCGGGGACGAGGTAACTCCATCCGGCCCCCTAACAGCAATGCATGTTTACGGTGTGGTTCATTGGACCGTTGGGTACGGTCTTGCCCCGAACCGGACTTGAGAAATGATTTCAATGGACAAATGGACAATTCACGTTGTGATGACTGACCACCGTGGTGGACCTACGTGAACCATCCCAGAGGCGTTCGTGGTGATGCGGATGCGTGGGTGGAGTTGTACGGCAGGAGGGAACGACCAATCCGGAGTCACCATCATCATTACTGGGTGACAGAATTACATCACATAATTTGTCGCACACAATACTGTTTAACAGCTTAATATACAAACGTTTAGATTATGATCATTTGTGTTTACCAGAATGTTTTCTTCTTCATTTTCTGATTAATTTCTTAAAAAAGGGGGGATTGTAGATATGGTGTACTGACTGTCAGGAGAACATTAATTTGGGAGATCAATCCATTATGTAATTAGTTGATTATTCTAGTATTTAGAGTTAAATTATGTCTAGTATGCTTGTCTATTCTCTGTGTATAGTTGCTGTGTCAACATATGGTTGTGAGATTTAATTCCACTGGGGAAAGTACCGTGTCTTGGCACTTTTACTTTGAGTAGTGTATCGTACATTGTGTATCGCCTGATAGACGGAGTTTGTCAGGTCCGTGCAGCTCTGAGAGTTGTGCCGGACCTAGGATGGTTGATATCTGTCAATATGTGACATATACAGGTTACGGCCAGGGATCTGCATAGCTACTGGCAGGTTTAAATCCTGCTAGAGATCAACTTATTGTTAGTGAGAGATCTTCACGTGGTCACAGCTGTTAGTAATCTGTCACTTTATGTGGGATATAAGAGGGTCGCGAGCAGTGCACTCGTTGCTTCGCATTGTTTCCATGTCACACTGTGTTTTAGAGGTGAGTGTTTGTGTATTCGCACGTTTATAATTGTTGTTTGAAGGTGCTCGTTTTAAGTCGCTATATGCGCAATTTCCTTTCTTTCAACAAGTTTGTGTGTTTCGCCGTTTTACGGTTTGTTTTGAGTTTGTCCTGGAATAA
>CM055745.1:8701245-8717498 GCA_029465975.1 Dallia pectoralis | reverse complement strand
CACACCGTAAACACGCATTGCTGTTAGGGGGCCGGATGGAGTTACCTCGTCCCCGAGATTGACTTTGGCTGATGCCTCGTCTCACTCCACGTCTCCTCCTTCCACCGGTCCCATCTTCTTGGTTCTGGTGGACTCTGTCGGCGTGTTGAATGTGTGGCCAAACAGTAGTCATTCTAGAGACACATAAAGTGTGCGGACATGATGTTCAATGTCCAGTAGAAGTCCCGTGGTGACTCTCATGTTACACTGTTGTCCCTGAATCACAGTCACAGTCTTTCTGTCCCATGTCACCATGTAGTTCAGACTCGCGTTGAAAACGATGTCTGAAGTCTGCAACACGTTCACCGTTCTCCTGTCCAAACTTTCTTTTCCGCCTGTATTCGGGACAGATGGGTGTGTCTTCCTCTCTGGCAGCAGCACCCACGGTGTCAGCTGATGATGCGGGGCGATAGGTTGTCAGACGGCCGCAGTAACACATGCTAAAACAGACTGATTAGCAGACTTTTTACCATTCTGTCTCTCTAAGCGACATCTCTTCTTTCCACAAATTAAATGCCTTCCAATTATTTTGTAGTTTGCTTTCTAACTCGCTTATTCGTCGAGGACTGAAACTCCCGTTATCTGGAAAGCCTAATAACGTCCATAAGTTTAATCGATCACAAGTCCAGTCTCCATATTTGTTGAACATTATTTTTGCGGGTCCCTCTTTCGGCTGGGAAAACGCATGAGGAGGAGACTTACTAATGTTTAAGAGATGTTTAAAACCTTACAATAACCTTATTAATTAAGTAAAAATAAATGTACTTAATGACAATAACCTAACTAATTAAGTAGAAATAAATAAAAGTAAAAATGATCCGGACAGAATTTGTAATTAAAAAGTGAAGCTTAAGTTACTTACTACCACCCTTTGGTACCTATCCAATAGGTTTTAGTCTCAATCAAATCAAGCCCAGCGCTGTTTGATAAACTCGCCAGTTTCTTAGTGAGACCGGTCTTTGTAGACCTTTAAGAAATCCTTCCAGTAGATTTTTGTGATCTATACAACAGGAATGAGTCTCTGATTAGGAACAGTGAAGGAGAAGTCAATACTAGATATGAGTCAATATCACTATAAAGTGCCTTTGGTGTCCTCGTCAGAATCCATCAGTAATCATGAACATAATACAAAATAATGACATTCTGAGGTTTTATTCTGAATGGCCAAACATTTACACACACACACACACAAGTACAATGATAAGTCTCTTGAAATGTTTTTTTACTGATGTTATACCATTTTTTTGATTGGATGTACATGATTTTGGCATGTCCCACACGGTGCTAAGCTAACTTCAGTGAGTGTAAAGAGTTGTTAAATTACATAAAATGTAAATTCTTTTTGAATGTACTTATTGTCTTCAACAAGATATTGAACAAAACAAGTTTGCACAAGCTAGCACTGCCTCAGTAGCTGCGGCTACAGCCCTTAGGCAGCAGACTAGAGCCCGAGAGACCACATCCAATTGTAACCCCTTTGAATTGTACATTCATATTATTTTCTTTATTTATTTATTTTAGTCCTAAAGTAAATTTATTTGTAATTACTGTCTATTTTAGAGTTGTATACCACAAAGAAACTCCTGTATCTTTGGTGCAGTACTATGATTAACCGCTAGAGGGAGATTAACTCTGCGGTATGTTAAGTGAGTCGATTTATATAAAACAACGAAGAAGCCAGTTGAACATGCACGCACGAGGTTAGCATGTGATTTCCAAACGATTGCATTTTGTTATGTTTCTTCAATTCTATGTGTATACTGTTTTATAAAGAATGTAATTAATCGTTCAGGTCGTTGATTCATCCTATCACTGAGGGAGAAAAAACGGTCAATGCTTTTGTTTACTGGTTCTTTTACGTGAACTCTGATTGTTTTTTTTGAATGCTGATTCTAGTTGAGTGATTCACCTTTGATCGGCGAGCCAGACCCTGATCTACGATTCAAGAGTCAATGTGATTCAACACGGATCCGAACTGAGAGCTAAGCAATAAGTAGAAAACACAAAAAAGGCCTTTAAACACATGATTACACACACACACACACACACAAGGGATCCAAAAATACTATTGAGACTTTGTTTTTTATTTTATTTCATTGCTGAACTGTATACTGTAAATTGTGAGAAATTGGTAACTCAAAGTTTTTTGAGTCTTTGTAATAAAAGTGCCGGCTGTTAATTGTTTGCATTTAATTTGGCCCAAATTTCTACTTTTAAATCCTTCTAGAGCCGAACCTAGGCTTTATTTACCCCTGTTGTGTTAAACACACTCAATCCCACCGTGGTCCTGTGTTAAAACAGAAGACATGAACCCATTTATTTCACTGACAAAAAGATTAAGCTGTTTCGCATGATCCGGTAAACCTAAACAGGGAGAGGTAGACAAAGAATGTTTTAGACGTTCAAAGGGAAGACAGGCCATCAGTGTTCCAATCAATTCTGTCCTTTATGAGATCAGAAAGAAGCTGTGTAATTTCAGCAAAATCCAGAAGCCAGGCTCTATAGTAGCCGGCCATACCCAGAAAGCTCATCATTTGGGTTTTTGTGATTGGTTTAGGGACTTCCAATACCGCCTTAATGCGATCCTGTCGCAGAGTCCTCCCATTAGGTGTGATGTCATGACTCAGATACCTAACGGATTCGCTCACAAGCTGCAACTTTGTTTTTGAAACTTTGTGACCATTCTCGGCTAGAAAAATCAACAACGCCCTGGTATCAGTCTCACAGCCTTGTTTAGTTTCTGAGCACAGGAGCAAATCATCAACATACTGTATCAGTTTACTCCCAGCCGGGGGCACAAATTCCTCCAAATTTTGAGCAAGGGCTTCTGAGAAAAAAGATGGAGACTCTGTGTACCCCTGAGGAAGGACCGTCCAGGTCCATTGCTTTCCCCGAAACGTGAACGCAAACCAGTATTGTGAATCCTTCTCAACAGGAATACTGAAAAACGCATTTGCCAAATCAACCCCAGAAAACCCATTTGCTGTTGAAGGCACATCAGATAAAATATTAACAGGATTTGGGACGAGAGGGAAACGAGCATGTATTATCATTAACAGGTCTAAAATTCTGCACATATCGCCAATCACCATTTGCTTTACAGATTGGAAGAATTGCAGTGTTACACAGAGAACCAGGAAATGGTATTATGGCAGCCCTCCCTGCTAAGGAATCATTAAACCTAGAAATCCCTTCTATAGCTTCCTTACTAAGAGGGTACTGAGCCCTACTAGGCCTGAATTTGGATTTAGGAGTAACTACGAGTGGTGTAACACCCTTCATCGGCCCAATGTCAAACTTATCTCTAGCCCACAGTGTGTCAGGCACTCCCTCAAACAGGGCAGAATCAACAACAGGCAGTGACACCATTTGAAACTGAGACACAGCTCTGTCAACACCCTGTTCTCCTCTCTGCACCTGCACAGACAGATATAATGGGACACACCACACACACCCTGTGGGGGAACATTTAGAACCATCTTTCATGGTAATCCAATCATTAACGTCTAATACAGTTTTTAACCAGGGCCCAGCATCCCCCCAGCAACCCTTGTCTGTTTTAGCAACTGAAATGTGGTGTATGCTATCAGAGAAGTCAAATAGTTTCTGCTGTTTGCCAGTCAGTTGAACTGCCAACACACAATGTTCTAATCCTATATACACATTTCTGCATATTATAGCCTCAGAACCCACTTTAACCCCCCAATGCTTCTCATAAGCCAAATCTCTAACAAACGGGGAACATTTTAACATGCAATGTAACTCCGTTGCAGAAATGAACGTACCCTTGTTTTCCCAGTGAGAACGTACAATGGAAAATATTTCATCAATGCGTTTAGAGTTTACATCTGGTTTTAAATTCCATATATAATGCCAATCTGGACCTGTCTGAATGTCAGACAGCATCATTATTTGATAGCTTTCTTATGGTTGTGTAATTTTAATACCATCTAATCCACAAGCAACTTTCATGCCCAATTTGCACATGAGGTCCCTGCCAGCCAAATTACAAGGACAACATGAGGATAAATGAATTGGTGCTGACATCTTGTACCTTCTACAGATAACGGCATAGTTAATGCCTCTGTCATTTCCACACCAGAAGCACCTACAATGCGTCCAGTTTCATTTGACATGGGACATTTTAACAGGGGGTCACGTATGATAACAGATAATGCAGCACCTGTGTCTACTAGGAAACTTAAAGGCTTACCGTCAATCAGAAGAGTTACAAAAGGACTACCTTTGGTCTTGGTAATCTTCTTGAGAAATAAATCGTGTGCGACCTTGTCAACTGTCTCCGCTGTACTTCATTCTTCCTTTGGTTTGGTGAGTGTGACTCTGTGTGACGGTCCCGTCTGCCATCCACCACCCCGCGGCTTAGTGCACACTCTACAAAAGTGACCATTTTTACCACACCTATAACATGACCAGCCTGTTGTTCGGTCCTCGCCACCCCCTCTGCCGGGTCCTACGTTTCGAAATTGGTCTCTTCTCTCAAACCCATCCACTCCACCTCCCTGCCAACCTTGTCCCCCGTAACACATGATCCGAGCAGCCTGTAGTCTTGAGTTTTCCTTTTTTCGTATAGTCTCTTTTTGTTCTCTTTCGGTATCAACCTTCCTCTGCTGCCCTTTCACATGCTTGCAATGGTCCATTACAGTCTATATGGAGGTCCAGCGCAGTCTCATCTTGGCGGGCGAGATGTATGCAATTTCCGCCCCCGACGGCTTGTAGAGACGCACCGTCTTTTCAATTTGGTCCCTGAACTCGTAGTGGCCGTTCTCCCCCTCTCCCGGTTGTGCCTGTGGGTTAGGATAGGCCACCAGAAGAGACATAAGGAAAGCCCTGTCTGGATCACCTGAGGGTCCGGATCTGGTAGTATGCAGGTGGGGGGGTGTAAAGGAGTGGAGGTCGATTGGGGGTCGAATCCTGTAGGCGAAACTTCGTGGTCCTCCAGCTTTGGGTAGAGAGGATGCTGGGCTGGCGCCGCAGACACAGACAAAGGCCTCGGGGTCAGCGCTGGTACTGAAGCTGCGGGGATAGGAGTACAGTAAGGAGGTGGGGTCAGCGCTGGTACTGAAGCTGTGGGGATAGGAGTACAGTAAGGGGGTGGGGTCAGCGCTGGTACTGAAGCTGTGGGGATAGGAGTACAGTAAGGGGGTGGGGTCAGCTCTGGTATAGGAGCTGCGGGGATAGGAGTACAGTAAGGGGGTGGGGTCAGCTCTGGTATAGGAGCTGCGGGGATAGGAGTACAGTAAGGGGGTGGGGTCAGCTCTGGTATAGGAGCTGCGGGGATAGGAGTACAGTAAGGAGGTGGGGTCAGCGCTGGTATAGGAGCTGCGGGGATAGGAGTACAGTAAGGAGGTGGGGTCAGCGCTGGTATAGGAGCTGCGGGGATAGGAGTACAGTAAGGGGGTGGGGTCAGTGCTGGTATAGGAGCTGCAGGGATAGGAGTACAGTAAGGAGGTGGGGTCAGCGCTGGTACTGAAGCTGTGGGGAAAGGAGTACAGTAAGGAGGTGGGGTCAGCGCTGGTACTGAAGCTGCGGGGATAGGAGTACAGTAAGGAGGTGGGGTCAGCGCTGGTACTGAAGCTGCGGGGAAAGGAGTACAGTAAGGAGGTGGGGTCAGCGCTGGTACTGAAGCTGCGGGGAAAGGAGTACAGTAAGGAGGTGGGGTCAGCACTGGTACTGAAGCTGTGGGGATAGGAGTACAGTAAGGAGGTGGGGTCAGCGCTGGTACTGAAGCTGTGGGGATAGGAGTACAGTAAGGAGGTGGGGTCAGCGCTGGTACTGAAGCTGCGGGGAAAGGAGTACAGTAAGGAGGTGGGGTCAGCGCTGGTACTGAAGCTGTGGGGATAGGAGTACAGTAAGGAGGTGGGGTCAGCACTGGTACTGAAGCTGCGGGGATAGGAATACAGTAAGGGGGTGGGGTGTCACGTTCATCATTCTCTATTTAGTTTCTCCTCCCTTTCTGTCACACTCCCCTTTACCATTATCTTTCTACTCGCTCCATCTGCTCTCCTTTCTGCTTCTCTTTCCCATTTCTATAGTCATCCCACTTTACTTTCTCTCTGTTTTTACCCTTATCATACTCCTCCAACTTCCTCCTACATTCAGTTAGCCTAGCTTCGCTAAATGTTCCTTTTAATGGGAAATCAGATACTTTGTGCCACAATACCACCTGTTCTGAAACTCCCGTGCCCCACGCATCCACCATATCGTTCACCGGTCCAATCAGTAGATCCGGCAAACAGGCGCCTGCCGGTGGCTTACTGTTGATCGTCCCCATGTCCTTCGTTCCTTGTACTCAAAAACAGAAGACAAAACACACACAAAAAGGAATTAGTTCACAAAGAGATCTCATATATATTTCTTATATTTATCTATAGGCCTATGTCCAATTATTTCTCCAGATATACCCATATAGGATAATCTCAGCTGCAGCAACCACAGCAACCTTGGCAGTACTCACAAGGGATAATCTTAGCCAATTTCCCAATATCTCACTCTAATTATTCGAAAGGTTTTTTGAACCTTTCCAGGTCCTAGGGAACCTGGCCAAGAAGTCTTTTTCTAGAACCTCTAGGTCTTTATGAGCTCACAGGTATTCCAAACCTGGTCTGTAAGCCTTTAGAACTTCCAGGTCTTTTACTCGAGTCCTATCCAAAAGAAACTCCCAGTCTCATCCCTTTTGTTTTGTTCCTGATGGCGTATCCCCTCACTGTCGCTCCCAGTCAGGTCTGAGGCGGGTCCCTTCTGCTCCGGTTTAAACGGAGTGTGAGCTCCCAGAACCACACTGTTGTGGTCCCTGTGCGCAGTTAACCTCAGAAACGATCAGTGATTGGAGTTAGCCATCCCATCCTCGTTGCCATCTTTCGTGGAATTATTTAAAGGCAAGACAAGGACTGTAGTTTCTTTTAATAATAAAAATGTATTTATTCAAGATTCATGAACCTGGAGCAGTTAACAACACTATAAACCCTCCCTCTATATATACGTCCAGTATAAACCCTCCCTCTATATATACGTCCAGTATAAACCCTCCCTCTATATATACGTCCAGTATAAACCCTCCCTCTATATATACGTCCAGTATAAACCCTCCCTCTATATATACGTCCAGTATAAACCCTCCCTCTATATATACGTCCAGTATAAACCCTCCCTCTATATATATGTCCAGTATAAACCCTCCCTCTATATATACGTCCAGTATAAACCCTCCCTCTATATATACGTCCAGTATAAACCCTCCCTCTATATATACGTCCAGTATAAACCCTCCCTCTATATATACGTCCAGTATAAACCCTCCCTCTATATATACGTCCAGTATAAACCCTCCCTCTATATATACGTGTCCAGTATAAACCCTCCCTCTATATATACGTCCAGTATAAACCCTCCCTCTATATATACGTCCAGTATAAACCCTCCCTCTATATATACGTCCAGTATAAACCCTCCCTCTATATATACGTCCAGTATAAACCCTCCCTCTATATATACGTCCAGTATAAACCCTCCCTCTATATATACGTGTCCAGTATAAACCCTCCCTCTATATATACGTCCAGTATAAACCCTCCCTCTATATATACGTCCAGTATAAACCCTCCCTCTATATATACGTCCAGTATAAACCCTCCCTCTATATATACGTGTCCAGTATAAACCCTCCCTCTATATATACGTGTCCAGTATAAACCCTCCCTCTATATATACGTCCAGTATAAACCCTCCCTCTATATATACATCCAGTATAAACCCTCCCTCTATATATACGTCCAGTATAAACCCTCCCTCTATATATATGTCCAGTATAAACCCTCCCTCTATATATACGTCCAGTATAAACCCTCCCTCTATATATACATCCAGTATAAACCCTCCCTCTATATATACGTCCAGTATAAACCCTCCCTCTATATATATGTCCAGTATAAACCCTCCCTCTATATATACATCCAGTATAAACCCTCCCTCTATATATATGTCCAGTATAAACCCTCCCTCTATATATACGTCCAGTATAAACCCTCCCTCTATATATACGTCCAGTATAAACCCTCCCTCTATATATATCCAGTATAAACCCTCCCTCTATATATACATCCAGTATAAACCCTCCCTCTATATATACGTCCAGTATAAACCCTCCCTCTATATATACGTCCAGTATAAACCCTCCCCCTCCCTCTATATATACGTCCAGTATAAACCCTCCCTCTATATATACGTCCAGTATAAACCCTCCCTCTATATATATGTCCAGTATAAACCCTCCCTCTATATATACGTGTCCAGTATAAACCCTCCCTCTATATATACGTGTCCAGTATAAACCCTCCCTCTATATATACGTCCAGTATAAACCCTCCCTCTATATATACGTCAGTATAAACCCTCCCTCTATAAACGTCCAGTATAAACCCTCCCTCTATATATACGTCCAGTATAAACCCTCCCTCTATATATACGTCCAGTATAAACCCTCCCTCTATATATACGTCCAGTATAAACCCTCCCTCTATATATACGTCCAGTATAAACCCTCCCTCTATATATACGTCCAGTATAAACCCTCCCTCTATATATACGTCCAGTATAAACCCTCCCTCTATATATACGTGTCCAGTATAAACCCTCCCTCTATATATACGTCCAGTATAAACCCTCCCTCTATATATAAGTCCAGTATAAACCCTCCCTCTATATATACAGTCCAGTATAAACCCTCCCTCTATATATACATCCAGTATAAACCCTCCCTCTATATATACGTCCAGTATAAACCCTCCCTCTATATATACGTCCAGTATAAACCCTCCCTCTATATATACGTCCAGTATAAACCCTCCCTCTATATATACGTCCAGTATAAACCCTCCCTCTATATATACGTGTCCAGTATAAACCCTCCCTCTATATATACGTCCAGTATAAACCCTCCCTCTATATATACGTCCAGTATAAACCCTCCCTCTATATATACGTCCAGTATAAACCCTCCCTCTATATATACGTCCAGTATAAACCCTCCCTCTATATATACGTCCAGTATAAACCCTCCCTCTATATATACGTCCAGTATAAACCCTCCCTCTATATATACGTCCAGTATAAACCCTCCCTCTGTCATGACTCCTACGGGAGAAGCGGCAGCTCCACCTGCGGGCGGTATTCGGCGGTCGTCCTCCCCGGCCTATTAGTCGTCACCGAAGCTCCGCCTCCCTACACACCTTGTTCAGTCTCGTCATCACTCACCTGGTGTCCATTACCTCATTAGAGGTCTATATAAGCTCCCTTTGTATTGGTTGTCTTTGTGTGGAATTGTTACATGTTACGTGTGATATTGTGCAGCTCGAGTCTTGTTGTGAGCTCGGGGCTCTTTGTTTATGATACCTCCGTGTGAGGAGTGGTTCGTTTGTGCGCTGCGTCGCATCTTCTACTTTGCCTGTGTGGCTTGGAGTAATACTACGGGTTTCTTCCGTACGGTATTAAAGTCTCGAGAGTATTTCCGTGGGTTGTCTGGCTCCATCCTTCCGCCACCTACATCAACACTGACAGAATTCCACACCTGCACACGGAGCCATGGAACCAGACGTCCAGGGGACCCTAGGACAGCACTCGGCCACGCTGACTGCCATGGGGGAAGCCATCACCGCGCTCACGGAGACAATGAACCGGTTGGCCCACCGACTTCCCGAGCCTGTGGACCCCGCGGAGATCCCGTTGCCGAGTTCCCCGCCCTCGGGAGTGGGGGTGCTGAAATTACAGCGACCCGCGGCATATGACGGAGCGGCAGACCGCTGCCAGGGGTTCCTCCTCCAGCTTGAGCTGTATTTGGAGGACCTGAACCCAGCGCCCTCCGAGCGACAGAAGGTTGCCGCCCTCATCACCTGCCTCTCGGGGAAGGCCCTCGCTTGGGCCAACGCCATCTGGTCGGAGAGAGGGCCTATCCTGCGGGACTACGGGGCGTTCGCTACGTACTTCCGGTCAGTGTTCGATCAGCCGCCCGAGGGAAGGGCGGCTGGCGAGCGTCTTGCTCTCCTGAGGCAGGGGAGGAGGAGCGTGCAGGAGTTCGCGCTGGAGTTCAGGACTCTGGCCGCGGGAGCTGGGTGGAACGAACGGGCCTATATTGACATCTTTCGGGTACGGTTGAACCCGGACGTCCGTAGGGAGATGGCCTGTAAAGACGCTGGCCTCTCCTTCGAGGAGGTCGTCGAACTAGCCATACAGATGGATAATCTCCTCACTACGCGCGGACGGTCCGGGCCCGTCCCCTTCGTTCCGTTCAGCTCAGCTGTCGCTTCCGAGCCTATGGAGGTGGGAGGCGCCGCGTCCAGGGGGACCGCGCGGCCTCGGGAGTGCACCTTTTGTGGCAGGAAAGGGCACTCTGCCTCCCATTGCTACCAGCGGGTCTCAACACCCGGAGAAAGGGGGTCTGACACTCCTGTGGCAAGGAAGGTAAGAACACCCCACACTCCGTCCGGGTCCTCTGACACCCACACAACCATCACCGTATGTTTCCCCACTTTCCCTCTGTCTCCCCAGTGTAAGGCGCTCGTAGATTCAGGCGCAGCTGGGGATTTCATTGACAAGACCTATGCCAGTCAGTTACAGATTCCGGTGGTGCCGTTGGCCTGTGCCCGAACCATCACAGGTCTGGACAGTCGACCGCTGGGTTCGGGGATGGTGACGCAGGTGACGGTACCAGTAAGAATGATCACACAACACACACACTCTGAAATGATCTCTTTGCAAGTTATTGATTCACCTTCCTTCCCGTAGTGTTGGGCATGCCTTGGCTGTCTCGACACAACCCACAGTTTTCATGGCCTCAGAGGACCTTGACGGGATGGTCACGGGAGTGTCAGGGAAGGTGTATGGGTGTTTCCGTCGGTGCGACGACGGTGGAGAGTCCAGACAGTGTCTCCTCTGTGCGTATTCCCCAGAGTATTCTGATCTGGCACACACATTTTCAAAAAAATTGGCCACTAAATTACCTCCTCATCGTCCGGGGGATTGCGCGATCGACCTGCAGGTAGGCTCTGTACCGCCACATAGTCACGTGTATCCCCTGTCTCAGGCAGAGACACAGGCGATGGAGACGTATGTGTCCGAGGCATTGAGTCAGGGGATAATCCGCCATTCCACTTCCTCAGCCTCCTCGAGTTTTTTCTTTGTGAAAAAGAAGGATGGTGGTTTGCGACCGTGCATTGATTATCGGGCGCTGAACAGCATCACAGTTCGTTATCGGTACCCTCTCCCACTGATTTCATCTGTGATCGAGTCAATGCACGGGGCCCGCTTTTTCACTAAGTTAGATCTCAGGAGCGCATACAATTTGGTGCGTATCCGAGAGGGAGATGAGTGGAAAACAGCATTCAGCACCACTTCAGGTCATTACGAATACCTGGTGATGCCATACGGGCTGATGAATGCTCCGTCGGTTTTCCAGTCCTTTGTGAACAACATCTTTCGTGACATGATCGGTCGCGGGGTGTTCGTGTACATCGATGACATCCTGGTGTATTCGGACGACCGGGCTGACCATGTTTCCCTGGTTCGCAGAGTACTGGAGCGACTGAGGGCGCATGACCTGTATGCCAAATTGGAAAAATGTCTGTTTTTTCAGCGAGCAGTCTCCTTTCTTGGGTTCCACATAACCACGGGGGGGGTGGAGATGGAGGTTGATCGCGTGGCGGCCGTGCGTAATTGGCCCGTTCCAACCACGGTTAAGGCGGTACAGAGGTTCATGGGATTCGCCAACTTCTATCGCCGGTTCATCAAGAATTTTGGCAGGGTAGCAGCTCCCATTACATCATTGTTGAAGGGGGGGCCGTCTCGTATTCGTTGGACGAACGAGACAGACTGCGCATTCAGTACGTTGAAAACGCTGTTCACATCTGCGCAGGTTTTGGCTCACCCTGATCCATCACATCCGTTCATAGTGGAGGTGGATGCATCGGAAGTTGGGATAGGTGCAGTACTGTCTCAGCGTTCGGGCACACCATCCAAAGTACGTCCCTGTGCGTTCTACTCGCGGAAGCTCAGTGCGGCGGAACAAAACTATGACGTAGGTGATAGGGAGCTGTTAGCGGTAGTCAGAGCTCTGACAGAGTGGAGACACTGGCTCGAGGGAGCGAAACACCCGTTTGTAGTCTGGACTGACCACCGTAACCTGGAGTACATACGGGCTGCGAGGAGGCTTAACCCTCGTCAGGCCAGGTGGGCGCTTTTTTACCCGGTTCGATTTCACCCTATCGTACATCCCGGGTACAAAAACGTCAAGGCAGATGCGCTGTCCAGACTGTATGACACACATGAGAGGCAGGTGGATAACTCACCTATTCTTCCTGCTTCTTGTATAGTGGCGCCGGTGATGTGGGAGGTAGATGCGGACATCCAGCGTGCGCTGCGTGTGGAACCATCGCCTCCTCAGTGTCCGGAGGGGCGCGTTTACGTACCGCTGGATGTTCGCGACCGTCTCATCTGCTGGGCCCACACATCGGTGTCATCGGGCCACCCAGGTATTGGTCGGACGGTGCGTTGCCTTACCAATAAGTATTGGTGGCCTGGTTTGGCCAAGGATGTGAGGTTGTACGTGTCTTCGTGTTCCGTGTGTGCCCAGTGTAAGGCACCTGGACACCTTCCGGCAGGTAAGCTTCATCCTTTGCCCATTCCGCGGCGACCATGGTCTCGTTTGAGTATTGATTTTGTGACTGACCTCCCTCTCTCTCAAGGTTATACTACGGTCCTGGTCGTCGTGGACCGGTTTTCAAAGGCCTGCCGCTTCCTGCCTCTGGGAGGTCTCCCTACGGCCCTGCAGACCGCCGAGGCCCTATTTACACACGTCTTCCGGCACTACGGGGTTCCGGAGGACATTGTGTCAGATCGAGGCCCCCAGTTCACTTCCAGTGTATGGAGGGCGTTCATGAAGCGCTTGGGGGTCTCGGTCAGTTTGACCTCCGGGTACCACCCCGAAGCTAATGGGCAGGTGGAAAGGGTTAACCAGGATCTGGGGAGGTTCCTAAGGTCTTATTGTCAGGACCGGCCGGGGGAGTGGGCGGAGTTTCTGCCGTGGGCAGAGTATGCCCAGAACTCACTCCGTCACTCCTCTACTCAGCTAACACCTTTTCAGTGTGTTCTAGGTTACCAGCCGGTCCTGGCACCGTGGCAGCAGAGCCAGCCTGACACCGGGGTACCGGCAGTGGATGACTGGTTCAGGCTGGCTGAGGTGACGTGGAACGCCACACACGTTCACCTTCAGCACGCTGGACAGCGCCAAAAGGCAGCCGCTGACCGGAGGCGCAGTGACGCGCCCGTTTACACCCCGGGGGATCGGGTCTGGCTCTCGACCCGGAACCTTCCCGTCCGCCTGCCCTGCCGGAAGTTGGGTCCGCGGTTTGTGGGGCCATTTAAAGTCCTGGGGAGAATCAACGAGGTGACTTATCGATTGCAGCTGCCACCTGACTATCGCATTAATCCCTCGTTTCATGTTTCTCTCCTCAGGCCGGTGGTGGCTGGTCCCCTCCAGCGATCTAGGGTGCTGGAGACCCCCCCGCCCCCCCTGGACATCGAGGGGGTCCCGGCGTACAGGGTGAACAACGTCATCGACTCCAGACGTCGGGGGGGGGTCGCCCAGTACCTGGTGGAGTGGGAGGGGTATGGCCCGGAGGAGCGATGTTGGGTGCCGGCGAGGGATATTCTGGACCCAGAACTACGACGGGAGTTCCATCGTCGGCGCCCTGATCGTCCAGCTCCTCGTCCTCCGGGTCGGCCCCGAGGTCGGGGTCGACGCGCTGCCGGAGCCGCGCGTCAGGTGGGGGATACTGTCATGACTCCTACGGGAGAAGCGGCAGCTCCACCTGCGGGCGGTATTCGGCGGTCGTCCTCCCCGGCCTATTAGTCGTCACCGAAGCTCCGCCTCCCTGCACACCTTGTTCAGTCTCGTCATCACTCACCTGGTGTCCATTACCTCATTAGAGGTCTATATAAGCTCCCTTTGTATTGGTTGTCTTTGTGTGGAATTGTTACATGTTACGTGTGATATTGTGCAGCCCGAGTCTTGTTGTGAGCTCGGGGCTCTTTGTTTATGATACCTCCGTGTGAGGAGTGGTTCGTTTGTGCGCTGCGTCGCATCTTCTACTTTGCCTGTGTGGCTTGGAGTAATACTACGGGTTTCTTCCGTACGGTATTAAAGTCTCGAGAGTATTTCCGTGGGTTGTCTGGCTCCATCCTTCCGCCACCTACATCAACACTGACACCCTCTATATATACGTCCAGTATAAACCCTCCCTCTACATATACGTCCAGTATAAACCCTCCCTCTATATATACGTATCCAGTATAAACCCTCCCTCTATATATACGTCCAGTATAAACCCTCCCTCTATATATACGTCCAGTATAAACCCTCCCTCTATAAATACGTCCAGTATAAACCCTCCCTCTATATATACGTCCAGTATAAACCCTCCCTCTATATATACGTCCAGTATAAACCCTCCCTCTATATATACGTCCAGTATAAACCCTCCCTCTATATATACGTCCAGTATAAACCCTCCCCCTCAGTATATATATACGTGTCCAGTATAAACCCTCCCTCTATATATACGTCCAGTATAAACCCTCCCTCTATATATACGTCCAGTATAAACCCTCCCTCTATATATACGTCCAGTATAAACCCTCCCTCTATATATACGTCCAGTATAAACCCTCCCTCTATATATACGTCCAGTATAAACCCTCCCTCTATATATACGTCCAGTATAAACCCTCCCTCTATATATACGTCCAGTATAAACCCTCCCTCTATATATACGTCCAGTATAAACCCTCCCTCTATATATACCCAGTATAAACCCTCCCTCTATATATACGTCCAGTATAAACCCTCCCTCTATATATACGTCCCAGTATAAACCCTCCCTCTATATATACGTCCAGTATAAACCCTCCCTCTATATATACGTCCAGTATAAACCCTCCCTCTATATATACGTCCAGTATAAACCCTCCCTCTATATATACGTCCAGTATAAACCCTCCCTCTATATATACGTCCAGTATAAACCCTCCCTCTATATATACGTCCAGTATAAACCCTCCCTCTATATATACGTCCAGTATAACCCTCCCTCTATATATACGTCCAGTATAAACCCTCCCTCTATATATACGTCCAGTATAAACCCTCCCTCTATATATACGTCCAGTATAAACCCTCCCTCTATATATACGTCCAGTATAAACCCTCCCTCTATATATACGTCCAGTATAAACCCTCCCTCTATATATACGTCCAGTATAAACCCTCCCTCTATATATACGTCCAGTATAAACCCTCCCTCTATATATACGTCCAGTATAAACCCTCCCTCTATATATACGTCCAGTATAAACCCTCCCTCTATATATACGTCCAGTATAAACCCTCCCTCTATATATACGTCCAGTATAAACCCTCCCTCTATATATACGTCCAGTATAAACCCTCCCTCTATATATACGTCCAGTATAAACCCTCCCTCTATATATACGTCCAGTATAAACCCTCCCTCTATATATACGTCCAGTATAAACCCTCCCTCTATATATACGTCCAGTATAAACCCTCCCTCTATATATACGTCCAGTATAAACCCTCCCTCTATATATACGTCCAGTATAAACCCTCCCTCTATATATACGTCCAGTATAAACCCTCCCTCTATATATACGTCCAGTATAAACCCTCCCTCTATATATACGTCCAGTATAAACCCTCCCTCTATATATACGTCCAGTATAAACCCTCCCTCTATATATACGTCCAGTATAAACCCTCCCTCTATATATACGTCCAGTATAAACCCTCCCTCTATATATACGTCCAGTATAAACCCTCCCTCTATATATACGTCCAGTATAAACCCTCCCTCTATATATACGTCCAGTATAAACCCTCCCTCTATATATACGTCCAGTATAAACCCTCCCTCTATATATACGTCCAGTATAAACCCTCCCTCTATATATACGTCCAGTATAAACCCTCCCTCTATATATACGTCCAGTATAAACCCTCCCTCTATATATACGTCCAGTATAAACCCTCCCTCTATATATACGTCCAGTATAAACCCTCCCTCTATATATACGTCCAGTATAAACCCTCCCTCTATATATACGTCCAGTATAAACCCTCCCTCTATATA
>CM055745.1:8655802-8700745 GCA_029465975.1 Dallia pectoralis | reverse complement strand
GTTCACTCTGGAACCACTGCTGTCTTGCTGAAATGATTTCAGGTTTATTGCTGATTGCTGCTCATCCATTGTATTATTGTTGCTGAATGAGATAAACACAGATGAGTAGAGCAAAGAAACTTCCTGAAGCTCAGATGGAGACAGCAGTAACACCTCCCTCCCGGCCCTGCTCTGTAAACATCTGTGCACAGACTCCTGAGTACACTGATGCTTCATTCATATCGCCGACCAGGTCGCTCAGAAAATCAGATCAAATTTTCGTAGCTGTGCCAAAAGCCAGCTTCCCCCAGGAAATTAATGCCTTTCTCTGTATTTCCAGTGTGGATTCAGTCTCTTCATCACACTCCTGCTTCAGGACTGAAACACAAGAAGCGTGAGTACATTGCCTGTTAAATTTGGGCAGCTCTGATCATTCAGTCAACATGTGCTTCAAGGATTGTAGCAACAACTAACAGAAGACTCAGACACATTCCTTGATGTCTTTATGTACAAATCCTCATCACGAATCTCGAAGTACTTCCTCCTTCTGCAAATATTAGTCCATTGGCACAACACACAGTCTGACAGCTGCGCCGGTGTCTGGTAAAGATTCAGAGGAGAGCAGAGGGAAAGCAGATTTCTCTGATGAGGCAGGCTTGTCGCAACCACTGTGGCTGACTTGTTACCAGAACAGCTCTGTTGCCCTTGAATAAGGGGCAGTCGACACACCAGACCATCAAAGATGAACAGAACTTTAGTTGCAAAGTTGGCCTCTGCTGCCTGTTTTCAATTGAGAAATGATTGATGAGCTGAATCAAACTGAGTTTTCCTCATCAGCCTCAGCTCCTGCGAGAAAGCCTGTGCCTGCACGAAGGTGCACAGAGCATTTTTTCCAGCGAATTCCTTTTTGTCAAAGCACAGCCTGATAGGTTTCATCTTGTTCAGGTATGGGCTTGATGTCAATACATTTTTACGTGCTGTCTCTGGTCTGTGCCTTCTTGGTTACACCATCTAAACTACTCCTCATGCTCATTATTGAGCCCACCCTCACCTTCTGTGATGTAGAGCCTCTGTGCAGAGCTTTTGTTCAGAGTGTTGGGTTCCTCTTGTCGATTTTCTGTGTTAGATTTTGAGTTCATGTTGAGAACAGGAAACTGACCTGAATGAAAGAAGAAAACTGAATATTATGCTCAAAAATACAATATTGAAGCATTGAGCCAGTGAATAATTGGGTGGCAGCATTCTACCTTTTCACATTCTTCAGTTTCATGTTAAATTATTCAACACATTGCTCACTAGAAAGGTCACAGCGTCTTGCTCCAGTGCGTACATTATTATTGAGTTAAACAGTGCTACATAAAGCTTAAATGTTCTCATAATGAAACATTCAACAGCAGTGTCAGGATATCTCATTTTTCTCCAGTGTGTCGTTGTGCTCCTCTTCTGGCTCATGTTCTCAGACATGAGGTTCTCTTACTCGCCTCCTGCCACACCACACTTTCATCCCTCTGACTCAAAGATTTCTCTGGAGTCAACCACCATTTTCTGAACCTCTTCTGCTCTTCTCACACATCATGATATTCTGTTCGCAACTGAAAGAGCAGAGTGGAAAGCTCACATGGGACTGAATTAAAGTAGCTCACAGAACAATGTGATTGACAGATGGGCTGACTTGAGGTAAACATAAATAAATGCACATATCAAAGAACAATACTACAGTGAATATGGGAGATAGGGAACACTTGATATTTCTGGAGAGCTGATCAGAGAAGCCCAGTCTCGTTCTCCCGCTGGCTCCCGTGGGCAACATGACATCAGCATTTGCCCTCTCCAAATAGAACAGACTTCTGGCCAGTCGTTTAAGTTACTCTTCTCAAGACTAACAACATTATTTGTAGTTCAGTTCTGATCATCACTCAAACATGTTTCAAATACTATCTCAATGAAAAAGTAAAAGAAAGCAGGAAAATAGACAAACAGTCAAACAATATCATCAGAAATAATAGTATAGATCAACAAAACATTTAAAATAATTGTTTCAAAATGTAAAAAGGTCACTCTGTTTTGTTCAATTGAGATATTGTTATTGTTACTAAATAGCACATATACATGTACACACACATGGAAAGGCCATATTATACTAAATCACCTATAGATAAATACACACACACATGAGTCACCCATTATACTAAAACACATATAGGATCAATACTATCACACAATAATAATATGTAAAAAAGGCCAACAATCTAATCAATATATTAAAACACTGTGAAATCTTTTGGTAGATCACACTCAAAGTGTAGATATATATATGTATATAGCAAGGATCTACAGTCAGTGTATTTTGTGTTAAATGTTGAATCCAGGTAGATAATGGGAATTAAATGTTGTAAGATAAGTCAATACTGACCCATGATATTTAATTGTCTTGATCACCTTCCTCTCTGAATTGCAGAAATGTCCATAGACGGCCAAGTACAGAGAGGCTGGTCCTCCTTTGTCCCTGAGTCAATAAGATAACAGAGCGCCTTATGTTTATAGTGATTTTCTAGAGTGATTGTTGTATTTGGGATATTGTTGTCTGTGTCTGCCTTACTGACCCTGCACTTATAATGCAAAGGAGGTCCCAGTGTGTTTTACATACACACTGGAACCTTCCTTGAAGATGATGGAGTCCTCCTTCATTGTGTTTTTTAGGGATATATATATAGGAGTGATTAGTGTGTTTTATCCAATTCAGCAGTCTCTGACAATTAACTGTCTTGTTTAATGTTGAAATAGTTAATCATATCATTGTACAGCTAGATGTAATTGTTACGCACTGTCTACACAGATGAAAGTCAATCTATTATCTATCACTCCATGATGTCCCATAGACTCTTGTCAATCTAGATTATTGTGCTGGGCAGGCATAGATACTGGCTTATCCAGTTGATTGGGCTTCAACACAACAGAGGTCACTTTCTACTTCTGAATTTCCGGATGAGAAACAAATAAAACCAAATTACTGCACGTCACCTTTTGCTGTGGTGTCACAGCCTCAGCACTGATGCTCGCTTCTTCCCTCAGTAAGATCATTTGAAGTAGGCCTTACTCTTCTCTGCTTGCTTAAACCCGCACAATGGAGAAAAACATTTCTTAGATTTACATTAACTGTAAAGAAGACACAATGTCTCGATTAGCTAAGGCCCGAGAATGACACATAACTGTGATTCAATAACAAACATGTAATGAATACATCGTCCATTTTCTATACTACTGATTACCTTCCTCATGTGAGAATATGGACTTAATGTAGTAGCAGCACTTTTAATATTTAATACTAAGTTACTGCTCTGTTTTATAATATCATTATGAACACTTGGTTGATCATTTTCAGTGAAATTCTTGTGTCTACTATTAAAATGCTCATCTATGTTGCTCACAGAAAATGGATACTGAATGTATTTCACTTGGCCTCACCTGCAGCTACCTGGGCCTCTGCAGGTTGCCCAGCAGGGGGCACAACAGATATTTGATCTCAAAGTCACGTAGCTCAGCAAAGTCAAAGCCCATTATTGGTCAATGCACCTGGCACAGATTGTTTAACATGAGACACTTGTGAATTGCACACAGCATATAGGCAGTAATAACTAAGAAAATGTGTGCAAGAATAATATATAAAATAGTGCATTGTAGAAATGTTATATAAATGTAGAATATAACAATATGAATATATATTATACAGTAGCTCTGAATTGCTAAAACACTAAAATCCATTGTGAAAACCAAAAGTTGTGCGTAGCTAAATCACTGGTTTGCTGAATCACACAGTTTGCAGAATCTCGCCATGGTGCCAGATTTCCAATCCAGCAAATGGAATCGTCTGTGCAAATGTAGCCCACAGCTGTCATTCACAAAAGCACATGTAGCATTCAAACCATCAACTCAAATGGCACAGCTCTCAAAGTGAAATACAGCAACATATCTGTTGTCATTGGTAACACACAAGCACTCCTCAAAATGTAACATTGCCTGCAGTGTTGTGTTTTGAAAGTGTTTAATGTACTGACAATTGAAAGCTAAAGGCTGAGAAGCCGCTTATGGGTTTGGGAGATAGCAATATGCAATAGTGTCAGTGAGCAGCAGAGCCACAAGCAATATCACAGCTTTGTTGTTTATGAGCCACATGTAATTGTTACTGTGAGATACTTCCAGTAACATATGTTGTGATGTCAAAGCCAGATCTGTTCTGAAAAGATTTGAAGCGTAGCTTGCACTGGTGATTCACTTTAATTCAGTCCCATGTGAACTTTCCACTCTGCCTCTTTCAGTTACTTGAACAGAATATCATGATATTTGTGAAGAAAGAGTTAGAGAGGTTCAAGAAAATGGTGAGTTCAGATCTCCAGAATGCTTTGAGGAAGTCAGAGGGAGGATGAGGAAGGTGGACCCTGAAGATGTGAAGCAGGAGAGCAGTGTGCAAAGAGGGAGCTCTGAAGATCCCACACTGCATGTCTGAGAACATGAACCAGAAGGAGCTTGCTGACACACTGGAAAATGAGAGTTGTCTGACTTTACTGTTGAATGTTTCATTATGAGGAACATTTAAAAGCTTTATGTAGCTGTTTGACTCAATAATAATAATGTAGCACCTTTAAGACTAACACATTCTGACCTCACTTCTAGTAGTGATGTGTTAAATAAATTAACATAGAGACAGAAAAGGGAAGAAACAGAGAAGATTAGAATATTCTACAATTATTATAACTCAATAAAATGTACATATCAGTAAATAATATTTAGTTTTACATTTATACTGTATGTATTATATTATATATTGTATTTTCATTCAAATTGACCTGCTATGATTTGTCAACGTAGACACAAGTCTTACCTGAAGAAGTGTCAGTCAGTATTTGGGGGTATCGCTAGAGAAGGAGACAACACTTCTGAATAAGATCTACACAGAACTCTACATCACACAGAGTGGAAGTGGAGAATTAATGTGAACATGAGGTGAGACAGATTGAGACAGCAACCAGAAACAAGCAAGACCAGAGACAGCAATAAAATGTAATGACATCTTCAAGCCCATACCTGGACAAGACAAACCTATCAGAACTGTGCTGACGAAAGGAGTGGCTGGATTGGAAAAACTGTCTCTGTGCGAAATTCATTCTAGACTGGGCTGAAGGAAAAGCCAATCAGGATCTCCAATTTGTATTCTCTGCCTTTTAGGGAGCTGAATTTGATGAAAGAGGAAAAACTCAGTTTGATTTAGGCTCATCAATCATTTCTCAATTAGAAACCAAAACAGCAAGAATCTCTAACTACAGCAACTATAAAGTTCTGTTCATCTTTGATGGTCTGGATGAGTGTCGACTGCCCCTTGACAAGAACAACAAGAGCTGTTCCTGGCGTAACAGAGTCAACCTGTGGATATGCTGCTGACAAACCTCATCAGGGAAATCTGCTTCGTCTGCTCTCCTCTGGATAACGCTACAGACCTGCAGCAGCCAATCAGATCCCTTCACTGTGTGTTGACCAAGTGACAGAGGTGAGAGGGTTCAATGACCCCCCAGAAAGAGGGAGTACTTCAAGAAGAGATTCAGTGATGGGGACCTGGCCAATAGAATCATCACACATAAAGACATCCAAGGAGCCTCCACATCATGTGTCACATACCAGTCTTCTGTTGGATTGTTGCTACAATCCTTGAGTACATGTTGACTACAGATGATAATGTAGAGCTGCCCAAGACCCTAACAAGACATGTACTCACACTTCCCTTGTGTTTCAGTCCCACAAACAGGAATGAAATATGATAGGAAAAAAGAGACAGATCCACACTGGAATACAGAGAGCATTAAGACACTGGGAAAACTGGCTTTTCAACAGCTACAGAAAAGGCAATCTGATTTCTATGAGAAGCGACCTGAAAGAGTGTGGCATTATTAGATGAAGCATCAGTGTACTCAGGAGTCTGTACACAGATGTTTAGAACAAGTCTGTGCGCCAGGGAGAGGTGTTCTGCTTTGTCCATCTGAGCATTCAGGAGTTTCTAGCTGCTCTATATGTGTTTATATCATTCAACAACAATAATACAAATCTAATGGATGAACAGCAATCAACCCAATAAACCTGGAAATCGATTTCAACAAGACAGCAGTGGATAAAGCCTTCCAGAGTGAGACTGGACACCTGGATCTTTTTCTTCGCTTCCTTCTGGGCCTCTCACTGGAATCAAATCCAAATGAGAAGCATTTACAAGGTTTACTGACAAAGACCAGGAAGCAGCTCACAGAACCCATGAAGAAACAGTCAGTTACATCAAGGAGAAGATCAGGGAGAGTCCTCTTGAAGATGCATCAATCTGTTCCACTGTCTGAGATGACTGAATGACCGTTCTCTAGTGGAGATCCAAGAATACCTGAGTTCCAGGAAGTCTCCAGAGAATATCTGTCTCCCTGCACAGTGGTCAGCTCTGATCTATGTGTTTACTGACTTCAGAAGAGGAGATTGATGTGTTTGACCTGAAGAAATACTCCAGATCAGACCAGGGTCTTCTGTGGTTGCTGCCAGTAATTAAGACCTGCAGAACTGCTCTGTAAGTACAGTCATACAAATCCCCCCCCCCAACCACACACACACACACACACAATCCTAGTACTTCTTTTAAGCTCTGTCCTTATGCAGGGTTTACATTATTTATTCTATAAAGGCTGTTCTTAAATTAACTGTTGTTCGCTTTGTGACATAACTTACTATATCGGAAATTTTGTTTATATATTTAGAGTTACATTTGTTTGACATGTATTGGGAATGTGAGTTTATAAAAAGTATGTCTTAAATAGAGTTGACATGATAGTGATGTAATCTATAAAGACTATTCTAATGTTATTCTGAACTATTGTTCTGTTTGTGATATCATGATAATCTCTCTCCAGACTGTCAGGTTGTAGAATCACTGAGAGGCTGTGCTTCTCTGGTCTCAGCTCTGAAGTCAAACCCCTCACATCTGAAAGTGCTGGATCTGAGTAACAATGACCTGAAGGATACAGGGTGAAGCAGCTCTGCTTTGGTAAAGATCCACAATGTAAACTGGAGACTCTGAGGTGAGTAATAATAAGCTTAACCTAATATGCATTTTAACGCATTTAGCAGACACTCTTATCCAAGAGCGACTTACATTAAGTGCAGGCATTTCACATATAGCTAAAACACACATCAAAGGTAATAAATCGTTGTTCCTGGGTGGGTGCAGGCGGAAGTGCTAGAGATAGAAGGGGTGCTAGGAGAGGAGAATGGGTGAAAATCGTAGAGGAATGATTCCGTGAGTGGGTTTGAACAGGCAGAGTTAATGAGCTCCATTCATGGAGCTACTGCAGGTACAGTTTGAAGAGGAATGTTTTAGACGTTTTTGAAGATTGGTAGAGTCCGATAATCAGTCTCCAGAGTGGGTTTGTTCCACCATTGCAGGGCAAGCCTGGAGCAATTTATACTGAGCAGATCGGAGTTGCCCTCCCGTAGGGATGGCACTGCCAAGAGGCCTGAGGTGGCAGAACGAAGTGCTCGCGTGGGTGTGTACGGCTTGATTAGTGACTGGATGTAGGAGGCGGTTCCTCTTAGTGCCCCATAGGCTAGCACCATGGTTTGTAGTGGATGCGTGCTTCGACCGGGAGCCAGTGTAGTGTGCGAACAGCTGAGTGACGTGGGAGAACTTTGGTAGATTGAAGATCCAGGCGGGCTGCTGCATTTTTGAATGGTGCAGGGTTTGATGGCGCACACTGGGAGACCAGCCAGAGGGAGTTGCAGTAGTCGAGACGGGAAGATAAGTGCCTGGATCAGCACTTGTGTGGCTTACTGCGTAATATACGGCCTTTTCCGAATGTTATAGGCATGAACCTGCAAGACCGGCCTTGATGTGTGCAGAAAATGAGAGGAGTTGTCAAGGGTCACGCCAGGTTTTCCACATTTGGAGTAGCGGGGACTGTGACAATGTCCACCGTAATGGCCAGATCCTGGAAGCGGGCAGGCTCTTCCCTTTGAAGAAAAGAGCAGTTCAGTTTTACCTAGAGTTGAGTTCCAGATGGTGTGCAGACATCCAGGCCGAGATGTCAGTCACACATGCAGAATACGGGATGCTACCTAGGTGTCAGACTGTAGAATGAGAAAAATAGTTGGGTATCATCTGCATAGCAGTGATAGGAGAAGGCCATGAGGATATGACAGAGCCAAGAGGCCGGGTGTATAAGGAGAAAGGAGAGAGATAGGGCCGATCCTTGGGGACCCCAGTGACAAGGGGCTGCATGTTCGACGGCGAGCCTCGCCACCACCTGGTAAACGGTCCGACAAGTAGGAGGGAAGCCTGGAATGCACCGCTCCTGAGATCCCCAGGTCAGAGAGAGAGGGTGAAGAGCAGGATCTGATGGTTGACTGTGTCGAAGGCAGCAGATAGGTCTAGTAGAATGAGAACAGAGGAGAGAGGTTGGCTTGGGCCTTGCGTTGGGCTTCAGTTACACAGAGCAGGCGCTGTTTCAGTTGAGTGGCTCGTCTTGAATCCTGACTGGTTAGGGTCCAGGAGATTGTTCTGCGAGAGGTAGGAGGACAGTTGGTCAGCTACGCGCGTTCAAGCGTTTTGGAAAGGAAGGACAAGAGGACACAGGGCTGACATCCGACGGAATTCGAGAAGCCCAGTTTCTTGAGGAGCAGAGTCACTCTGGCCATCTTGAAGTCGAAGGAACACATCCTGAGGTTAGAGAAGTGTTATTAGAGATGTGAGATATGAAAGAGAAGGTCCGTGAAGTGGACTGGAGGAGTGAGGGAAGGGATAGGGTCAGCGGGCATGTTGTGGTCGGCTGGATTGGACCAGTTGCTGGAGTGTCTTCCGGACCGGCGTGGAAGGCACTCAGACCAGGGACAGGGTCAGTGTGAGGGGACATAGCAATTTCTGGCAGATGGGTGAATGATGCTCGAATATTTATCCACATTCTGTTGAAAAGTGGGTAAGAAAGTGGTCAGCTGAAAGGGACGATGACGGAGGGAGGTGGAGGAGGGGTGAGGAGTGTGGAGAAGGTGGAGAAGAGCTTTTTGGGTTGGAAGCGGAGTCCTGGAATTTCCGGTGATGAAAGCAGCTTTAGCGGTGGTCAGATTAGAGTTAAAGGCGTGAGGGAGGGACTGGAGAAGCCAGTCGCTTGGAATTTTGGATCTCACTTCCGCTCGGCTGCACGAAGTTCTCTCCTGTGGCTACGAATGGTTTCATTTAGCACGGCACAGGGAGGAGTACGGCTCGGGCTGGCCGGGAGGAAAGAGAGGGCAGAGCGAGTCATAGGATGTAGATAGCGATGCTAGAAGAGTGGAAGATTCATTAGACAAGAGGGAGAAGGATTCAGGAGACGGTAGGGATGAAAGAACAGAGAGCGGCAAGATCAGATGGGGAGAGGGGTGAGGTGTTCACATGCGACCCACCCACCAGGCTGGGAGTTGATGATGCACGAGAGAAGAGGAGAGGAAAATGAGACTAGGAAGTGGTCCGATAGCGGTAGGGGTGTAGTCTTAAAGTTGGTCAGCGGGCAGCATCTGGTGAGTCGCCGTTGACTGGGTGAGGCTGAGGCCAAGCGGCGAGAGGAGAGGCGGACGGATGAGCCTAAGAAGGTTTTGAATGTGAGTCGTTGGCAGGTTGAAGTCACCTAGCAGGACAAGCAGTGTCATCATCAGAAATTCGCTAATCAGGTGTCGAGCTCTTGAAAAAGACCCGGGGCACCCATTGGACGGTAGAGGACAATTATATTAATATTGAACGGAAACGTCACACGGACAGCATGAAATTCGAGCGAGGAAGGGAAGGCAGGGAGAGAAAGGGAGAGAATCTCCATTTTAGCAGAAATGAGAAGCCCTTTTCTGTTTCCACGACTGACCGGAAGTTCTAGGACTGTGGGAAGCCGCAGCTGGATGACGAAAGGGCAGCCAAGGAAGCAGGCATTTTGGGGTAATCCACGTCTCAGTCAGGGCCAGAAAATTGTAAAGGTGTTGGAGGGCAGCGTATGCCTAGATGAATTCAGTCTTGTTGACAGTTGATCGCAGTTCCAGACACTACCAGAAATGAGGTACTCCGCAAAGGAGGTGCACACAAGGGTGGTTAGATTGGACCCGAATGCACCTCCGGTATAGAGTAGAGTCTATGGGCGCCGAGCAGTCACTATTGTTGAGATGGGAAGCATACACATTTCAGAGGTGATTAGTATAGAAACAATATTAGTATAGTTTGAATTTTTTTTTGTAAAGAATATGGGAGTGTAGTACTTACTCTGAATGTGTTAGCAGCACCCAAGAACAGTCTTTGTTGCAGGATACCTTAATGCCACTAGACAAGACGCTACAAGCTGCCGCTCTATGACCACTTGGACCTAAGTATTGTACCCAATTACTAATTGGAGGCAACCTAGGGAGAAGACCACACCCCAGGGGCAGCAAATTGCCAGTGCTAGCTCAAGGCAAAAGGCAGGAAGTTGCTGCAACACACTGCCTAACTGTGCTAATTAGAAGACTAAAGTCCAGTGATGGACAGAAACCTAGCCTATTGTTTGGTGATAGAGGCTGGAAACTAGCAGATTTCTACACACTAGCAATACCAGTACAGACTTCTACACTCTAGTAAATACCAATACAGACACCACAAGACAATTGCCTGGCCCCAAGTCTGACGAAATGCAGGTTTAGCCAACAAGGAAATGGAGCAGACAATTTACAACACAACCAACAACATGACAACAACACAACAGAGGGACAACAAAACAGAGGAATACAAACATCTGCTGTGTTTCCCACCTCCCTGCTCTGAGCTGCCAGCAGGTCAAGCCCCATCCTGGTAAAGACCAAACTTCTGTCAGACTTGTTCAGCAGTTCGGAAGGAAACACACCACAACTTGCAAAGGCCACCATTACAAATAAATATCCTCACATAATAAATAATAATATTCTGTTAGTCCAAGAAAAGTAAACAATGGAACTAATCTTGTTCCACCCCTCTGTTGTCCACTGATCCACCATTCATTCTCACTATATTTTATTCCACTCTTTCTTTGTGAAGATATCCTCCATTCCTACCATGTTGTCTCATAAGGACTTGAACTTCCCCCATCTGTAACATTTCCAGGAATTCCTGGTTGCAGGAATGCAGCCCACCTTGGGGATCTAGCATATTACAGAGCAATTAGTCTCAGTGCCTGGGTGGATGGAGTGGAAGTCACACAGAGCTGCCATGTCACATTGTCATCCCTAGCGACTCCTTCTGGTTGGTGACCAGTAGTGTAACGGATGTGTTTAGCGTACGAAGAAGGAGAACCTCAGCTGATGACTTTTGTCCATTATTCTCTGCAGGAAGACAATAATACATTGATTGGCTTCTTGCAGTATGTTCCTTTATCACCTCTGCCCCTAAACATTAGATAATATAATATATACACTCAATGTGAAGCTGAACCTCATTATTTTCCCTACACAGAAGCAACACAAATATGGCGCGAAAAGAAAAGTTCAAAAAAAGCACCTTAAACTTTACATTTCGCCATACAACAGTTCATCATATAACAAAACATATTATTTAATATTGCATTAACCTAGAGGCAAATAAATAGTGAAGGGTCAACATACAATTTTGAAGAAAACAATAATATAACTTACCGCAGCATTTTACATGCAACTTACCTCAGCAATACAAAACGGTATTGTGAGGGAAGAAATGGCAGCTACGGCAACCGAAAGGGACACAATAGAGCACCAATCGGAAATGACATCTCCACCGGAAACAATAGCATTAAATAAATAAATTAGACTTAATAAAGATAAAATTCACAAAATCAACAAATCATTAAATCACTTGATTTAAAATATAATATGACAATAAAATTAAACATAATTTAAATTAGGATTAATAAAGTGCATTTTCAACTTCGTTACAGTAGCACAGGGAAGAAACTGTTCTTATGTCGTGAGGTTTGGTCCTGATGGACCCGAAGCCTTCTGCCGAGGAGTGGATTGAATAGAGAGTGTCGGGGTGAGAGGGTCTACAATCTTACTGGCTAGCCTCCAGTGTAATACATCAACAAGCTGTAGGACTCTACAGTGTTGATGGGAGACACGCAGGGTGATACAGTCGGAGACACACAGGGTGATACAGGGGAGATACAGGGTGACACAGGGGAGACACACAGGGTGATACAGAGGGGAGACACACAGGGTGATACGGGAGACACACAGGGTGATACAGGGGGAGATACACAGGGTGATACAGGGGGAGACACGCAGGGTGATACAGTCGGAGACACACAGGGTGATACAGGGGAGATACACAGGGTGATACAGGGAGACACACGAGGGTGATACAGTCGGAGACACACAGGGTAGTGATACAGGGAGACACACAGGGTGATACAGGGGAGATACACAGGGTGATGCAAGGGAGACACACAGGGTAATACAGGGAGATACACAGGGTGATGCAGGGAGACACACAGGGTGATGCAGGGAGACACACCGGGTATTGAGAGACACACAGAGGTGATACAGGGGAACACACAGGGTGATACAGGGGAGACACAGAGGTGATACAGGGGAGACACACAGGGGGGTGATACAGGGGAGACACACAGGAGTAATACAGGGGGAGACACACAGGGTGATACAGGGGAAATGCACAGGGTGATACAGGGAGACACACAGGGTATTGAGGGGGAGACACACAGGGTGATACAGGGAGACACACAGGGTGATACAGGGAGACACACAGGGTGATACAGAGACACACAGGGTGATACAGGGAGGCCACACAGGGTGATACAGGGGGAGACACACAGGGTAATACAGGGGAGACACAGGGTGATACAGGGGAGGCCACAGGGTGATACAGGGGGAGACACACAGGGTGATACAGGAGACACACAGGGTGATACGGGGGAGACACACAGGGTGATACGGGGAGACACACAGGAGTGATACAGGGGAGACACACAGGGGTGATACAGGGAGACACACAGGAGTGATACAGGGAGACACGCAGGGAGTGATACAGGGAGACACACAGGGTGATACAGGGGGGGTATAATACATGGACAGAAGCTGGAAATCAGGGCACTGGCCTCCCAGTCTCTGATTTATCTCACAACCAGGTCAGCTAGTCCATGTTTGGATGCTGCTTCCTCTCTGAGGAGAAGGATCGGATCAATGCCAGAGAAGCTGAAGGGCAGAAGCTCGAGCGAACTGAGCTGAAGCTCTCCCATGATTCAGGCTTCCTCTGTTCAGAAGACGCACAAAGTCATGTAGAGCACCGGTCAACTTTTGTTCTCACCGTCATACTGGGACTAATTTGATTTGTGGAGATGATACCACGATGAAGATGAGGAAGAGGAGGACGATGATTTATCTAAGATTTGGCTGAAGAGAAACTAAAGTTAAATGGAGTTCCTGGCGAATTAGGCAAGGCAGAGAATCCTAACAATGGTACTCCAGATGCTGTCCAAAATTGTGGATGAGCCTCTCCACACTAGGGTTGCTGCGAGCCTCACGCAATAGTAAGTGAGCTCCTCTTACACGTTAGTGAGCCTCTCTGAGAGACTAGGTTGCGCGAGCCTCCACGCTAGTAAGTGAGCCTCACGGTAGCTGTAGGGATGAGCCTACACGTGGATGAGCCTCCTCCACCAGGCTGGATGAGCCTCTACACGTTAGGTTGGGTGGGATGAGCTCCCCCACACGTTGTAGGGTTAAGAGCCACGGCTAGGGGGTTAAGGGGGATGAGCCTCCCCTCTGGCTAATGCTAGGTTATAATGAGCCTCCTCACACGCTAGGTTATACTGCCACCCAGGGGTTAAGTGTGGAGCCTCCTCTCCACACGTTAGGGTTGGGTGATGAGTCTCCTCTGCACCGCTAGGTTAAGGAGCCAAGCCAAGGGGATGCCCTACACGCTAGATGCATTTCCACACGTTAGGTTGGGTGGAGCCTCCTCACACGTTAGGGCAAGGATGAGCCTTCACACGTTAGGCCAAGGATGAGCCTTCCACACGCTAGGGTTATGGGAGCCGAGCCTCCACACGCCAGGTTAGGATGAGCCCTCTTACACGCTAGGGTTGGGTGTGATGAGCCTTCCTCTACACGCAAGTTGGCACAGCCTCCCTTAACCCCAACGTGCAGAGGAGGCTCATCCCCTTAACCCTAACGTGTAGAGGGAGGCTCATCCCCTTAACCCTAATGCAGAGGGAGGCTCATCCCCTTAACCCTAACGCAGAGGGAGGCTCATCCCCTTAACCCTAACGTGTAGAGGAGGCTCATCCCCTTAACCCTAACGTGTAGAGGGAGGCTCATCCCCTTAACCCTAACGTGCAGAGGAGGCTCATCCCCTTAACCCTAACGTGTAGAGGGTGGCTCATCCCCTTAACCCTAACGCAGAGGGAGGCTCATCCCCTTAATCCCTAACGCAGAGGGAGGCTCATCCCCTTAACCCTAACGTGCAGAGGAGAGGCTGCCTCATCTTTAACCCTAACGTGTAGAGGGAGGCTCATCCCCTTAACCCTAACGTGTAGAGGAGGCTCATCCCCTTAACCCTAACGTGTAGAGGGAGGCTCATCCCCAACTCAACGGTGAGGGAGGCTCATCCCCTTAACTCCTAACGTGTAGAGGGAGGCTCATCCCCTTAACCCTAACGTGTAGAGGGAGGCTCATCCCTTAACCCTAACGTGTAGAGGAGGCTCATCCCCTTAACCCTAACGGTAGAGGGAGGCTCATCCCCTTAACCCTAACGCAGTAGAGGGAGGCTCATCCCCCTTAACCCTAACGCAGAGGGAGGCTCATCCCCCAACCCTAACGTGTAGAGGGAGGCTCACCCCCTTAACCCTAACGCAGAGGAGGCCTACCCCCAACCCTAACGCAGTAGAGGGGAGGCTCACCCCCTAACCCTAACGTGTAGAGGGAGGCTCACCCCTAACCCTAACGCAGAGGAGGCTCACCCCTTAACCCTAACGTGTAGAGGGAGGCTCATCCACAAAATTTTGGACAAACATCTGACATTGTTAGGATTCTCACCTTGCCCTGGGCTCGGCAGAGACTCCATTTGCTTTAGATTTTTCTCTTCAGCCAGTCTTCGCCATCACCGTCATCCTCCTCCTCTTCCTCATCTTCATCGCCGCCGCCATCCTCCCCTCCTCCTCCTCCTCGCCGGCCGTCTTGTACTGACAATTGAGAACAAAAAGTTGACGGTTTTAGTTCGTCCTAACATACATGATAACATGCGTCTTCACAACAGAACAGAGCCCTGTGATGCCATGGAGAGCTTCAGCTCAGTTCATACCAGGCTTCTCTCCACGCTGCAGAGCCATGAGCTTCAGCTTCTCTGGGGAACGTAGTCTCCGTCCTTCTCCTCCACGAAGGGCGACAGATGAGGCGGCAGCGCCACCCCAATAAAGTAGTCCTCATAACGGGCAGGCGGATCTTGGCGCTGACAGAGTCAACACCCACTGTGGCTGGATGTAGTACCTGGACAACACATGACCCCACCTCAAAATGTTACACCTCTACATCATTAGTGACGCTCCTCTACAGGAAGTTATCACAATCTTAAATAATTATCTGGAACAAGTACTTTATTCCACAGAGCACAGAGGCATGGAAACAATATTACATTTGAATATCTCTGTTTTACACTGAAGGGTGCGCCTAAAATATCGTTTTAACCATTTACAGACCTCCGAGAGATACAAATTGTATTGATGACTTTGCTGAACTACTCTCTGTTATATCTGTTAAATTTTTATGCACAACTTGACACCTTTGAACTCACTCAACATGTGAAAGAGCCTTACACACACACCCGAGTCCACACTAGATCTGGTTATCTCTAGGGGTCTCACTATAAATAAATAAACGTGCTTGAAACACTGGAAGGATGGGGTCTACTAGGACTCTTGTGGGCGTGTGATGTCTATTGGATCATAACAGCTAAATGAAGGGCAGGTGTGTAATTAAAGACTGTGGCTACAGCTCAGCTCATTGAAAAAGATTGAAGGACAGGCTTTGTGACTTATGGCTCTGCAATCACCTGCAGACCCCTAAGCCCCCCTCCCCCGCTGGATAACAGGGCCTTTTACCAGCCAGAGCAGGAAGACACTCTGAAAGGGGCATTGTGAAGATGAGCATCTGTAAAAGCGTGAATGATGGAGAACCCCACCCAAAACCATTAGCAGCCGGAAACGCAGACTAGCAGAAAGCCTACGGTTACTTAAATCTGGGATTAGCTGGAATAGAAATGTGGGGATTTAAAACAAGGATTGTGAATTTGGTTTTGAAAAAAATCTGATGATATTTTGTGTCAGTGAATTTCAATGAAAGATAAAAAAAACACAGGAACCATCAGGGGTTTTGAGACTCATGAGATCATAGAGGTCCTGATGCAGGGAACCCAGGGGGAACCTCAGACTCCGTCTGGGAAAAAGAAAAACTCAGGGAAGGTCTAGCAACTAAAAAAAGCTTGGGAACCAAGTCTGAGTTCACCTGTTGATGTACTGCTCCGTCCGTGATGGGCCTCCGTCTACAATCTGATGGGTAATGCTCTGCCGGTCACATCGAAGGTTCCACCTATGCAGAGAGAGACTTGTCCCAGGACACCTCAGCACCAAAACACCTGGAGACACAGATGGAAAAGCATCCAATTAAACAACAACGGATCACTGAAGGCGCTGAATGGAATGTGTTACTGCACAGCCCGCATCTGCAGTCTGCCAAGTTAAGAGTCGAACCAGAAAACCCCGCGACAGACATGTCACAACAAATTGCGTAGGGTAGTGGTTCTCACCTCAGGATGAGGGCTGGGCAGGGATGTGCAGGGACTGGTTCTCACCTCAACATGAGGGCAGGGTGATGTGCGGGGACTGGTTCTCACCTCAGATGAACGCCAGTGACTCTCTGGGAAACTCCTCCCTGTTCAGGAAGATCTTTAGCCCTCGAAAAGCCTCTTATGGGCCTCCTGCTCTTTCTGTTCCTTCCTCTGGTCTCCATGTCTTCCCTGTCCTCCTTGGGGAAAAAAGTGCACACCTGTCAGAAGGGCAGCTTGCAGGACGGTATTGGTTTCATCATGGTGTTTACCAAAAACCCAATTCCAGGAGACCCTGGGGTTGTGCTCCCCAGCAGCCTCACCTAATAGGCTGACATGAATCTGCTACATTGCCGGTGTGTTTGGCCGCACAACTAGTCCTTCTGTGACCACTAGCTCAAGATATTATTTTCTCCCATCCTCTAACGTTAATAATAATACTACTAATAATGTATAAAAACAGCAAATATATGATCGCATTTGGATCAGTACAATTTATTAAAATGAGTGACATCACCAATAGTTTCTCCTGCCCCATCCTGAGAATGTGTGACAGGTTCATGCAAACGTAATACAGTTACTATACGGTATCTACGTAATCCCAATCTCTATGATTAAGGTTTAGATGATACTGAACTATTCTCTCCTTCAGCCTCAGGGGGCTATGTCTCTGCTGGTGTGTCGGTCGGTCAGCTCATTGGTGGTGATATGGCTGCCAGGTTGTGCCATTAAACCCATGCATCTTATCCAGGATACAGTCCTGGCCAGCCTTCCCACAGGAGTTCAATCGTCCCACATGTCCCCAGCTCCTGCAAACACCATTGTCATTTAAGGTCCACATTGTTTGCTTAATGAGCAGCAAAGGGAATTGGCTCCCCCACGCCGTCAGGCTTTGCTGAAACTGGACATCACTATCAAAGCTCATTGTTCTGCCGTCTCCTGTATCATACAAGGATGAGCACGCTATCTCTCTGTCTCTACCTCATCAAGTATTAAAATTAGTCCGCAATATGAGGGTCCGCAATGACAAATGGGAGTGGAACCGGATTTCGACGCAAAGATGACAACATCACTGCCGTGAACACTGCAGCTAGTACAGCAAAGCCTGTTATTCTCCTAAACACCTTCTGTATAAATGTACTTTGCTTAGACTGTTCGGCTGCCCCCAACTAGTCGTTCAAAATATTAATGTACTAGTGGCTTTGAATGAGTGTCTGCAAAACGACTGACGGGTCTCTCCTTACCTCAGTAGGAAACTGGTCTATCTGGTTTTCTCTCCTCCTCTGCTGTGACACCACACGGCCAGGCTGGCACTCAAAGCTGACAGTTTCTGTGGAGAGAATCAAAACCACACGTTGTTTTGTACCATCAGGTTGTGCTGTTGGGCTGGCTGGACGGTCATATAGAGAACATTACAGGGCACATCAAGTTAACTCATCGATGTAAAGTGATCCTGAATATTGATAAAGGGCACACCTCCAGGTAGCCTTCTCTGAGCCCATGGCGTAGGGTCCTCCTCATGCTCCGCCTTCACCTCGGTCTCGCTTTACTGTCCAGCTAAAGGAGAAGTGGCGTTAACGGGAGACAGCCTAGGCAGCCTGATCACACACATACCATGTGTATGGATATCATGTATATCATGTGCTGCGATACCTTGGCGGGTAGACCAGGTTGAGAGTTTGGCAAGGTGGCTGAAGTTGATGAAGCCCAAGAGGGTGGTGTACATTTCTGTGAAGGTGGCCATAACTCTGTAGTCCACATCTGTGGGATGCTGGAAGAGAAAAGGACAACTTAAAACCTGATGGGCTCAATGACATTTATGAAAGCATCTTCAGCGCAGAATTATTAGATAGCAGGTATATTAGACAGTATTGTCCCGGTTGGACAGTTGATATACATATATCTCTGCCTAAGTTACCTACTTGGGTTAACAGCTAAACGCCTAAACAACACATTAAAAAATAACAATATTTAGTTCTTACATTATTAAAAGGACACTGTTTTGAATCCTACATATAATGGTTAAAATGCTTACAGTCATACAAGATCCACTTTGACTCATTCTCCCTACCTCACAAATAACACCAAATAGCTTTTAGCTAGGCCAGGATATACTGAGTGTTTAGAGTATAAGGAAATCATTGCAAACTTATAGACGTACCAACTAGAAAGTTTTAATGGTCTAGGGGTGGGCGATATGGGAAAATATCACATCACGATTTTTTCAGGAAAAATCACGATTCACGATTTTATCACGATTCTTTTTCATGTTGCTTTTTAAGACTATTTTGCTAATTACTGAGCTGCAATACAAGCAAATTATATCTCCATTTAAAGAATATAGCATTACAAGGTAACAAAACATAAAAGGGAAAAAAATTAAAGTAGCATATTTTAATCACGTGTATATTTAAAGGAAGTGCAATGGTGCAAAGAAGCACCTTCATTCTCATCCGCAGCTTCACCATCCATTCACTGTGTAACCTGCCATCCATCTACAGCATCAGATGATCTACTGTGTTATCATCCTGAATTAAATGAATTGTGAATTATGCAGTAAAACATTTTACTAAAATAGTATGTAGCCTATTTATTGTCTTATGTAGCCATACAATACAAAATTAAAACCATGATTTTAAAATGCACAGGCTATGATATTTAAATTTCTAAAGATCGAATAAATTAAAATCAATCAAACTGTATGTCCTATTTTGATGTAATAAATGCTAAAACATTTTAGATCACAAGCGACGCGCAATCAAATGATTTGCGCATGATTGGCCGTATATATTGCAACACAGACTGTTGAAATAAAAACATTAGGCTACAGTGTATAATTTGATCATTTACATTTGTAAAATGTATTATAGTAATTACAGCCCAGTAACTAAGGCACTATAGACAATGAAACACGTATTTTACAACACAGTTTGTATATTGGTCACGGTCGGGTATATTCTGCTGTTACCCGGTAGATACATTAATCAATTTCGCTTTTATATTTTCGCTCTGTTTATTTAGTAAAACATATATTTCTTTATAAACGTAGGCCTACCTCTTTTTTTCTAGTTCATTCAAATTCAACCAAGCCAATCAATCTATTATCTATGTATATCTCGCAGCTTTTGTCTGCCTGAGCAGGACACGCATACTAACCGGTTGCACTGCGCAGAGTGTTCATTAGTGATGTTATGAGTGCACATGAGACCGCAGCAAATTAATCGGTTACATATATCCAGTTTCATATAGATCGGACCAAAACGCGTCCAAGTTTCATGTAGACCAGACCAAAACAAGTTTCGTAGACCAGACCAAAACGCATCCAGTTTTATATAGACCAGACCAAAAATCCAGTTTCATCCAAAACGGTGTTTAGATCGGACCAAAACGAGATCAGACCAAAACGCATCCAGTTTCTGAAAACGGGACAAGGTAAAATGCATTTAGAAAAGTCATGGAAGAACAGACTTTTCAACATTATATATTTATTTTAATTACTAACTGCAACGCCCGCGGGCATGGGCTGTTGGCGCTTCTAGTGTTAACACGCTGACATCTAGCGCACCGCGCATTGCATGTTGATACGTAGCTGAAAAAACGCCATAGATCTGCATCTAATTGAACCTGCACTGGAGCGCGATTCTACGATATTTCCGAAAAGTGAATCGTGGAGACATTTTAATCGTCCACGATTAAATATCGTCATATCGCACACCCCTAACAAATATGAATCAATTAGGAAATTGAGCAGGTATTCTATCCACTGCAGACCAGCGCCATGTCTTGTCCCTTTTACCTTTTAAGAGAGTGAGATGTGATAATGTAGTTCATCCACTCCACAGAGAGCCGAAGCATTGGCAGTGTGATGGTCTGAAGATGGCACTTTCCCGTAAGGGCAAAGTGGAGAACAGGAAGCACATAGATAGGGCATCGTCAATATCACGGATGGCATCGATGAACGTGGGGTACCTGGAACACACACACAGCACGTATTATCAGACATACACTACTGGGCAAACCACTGTTTTCACATGCTCCACAACGAAAATGCCTCTTACCCCAGGAGTAGTAGCAGCAGCAGAGGTGCACATCAATGAGAGTAGGCACATTATCTGGCATGTGCCTCATCCTTAGGAAAGAGACAGGACAATGTTTGTGCTGATTCACAAAACATGTCAAATCTGATTGTTTTTTTTAAGTATCCAGCTTTTTAAAGTAACACAAAGACAACAACAAATCAACAGATGGTGTACTCTCTCAAACAAATATTTACTCAAAACTAAAGCAATGAAGAAGTGCAGATGTTACTCTGGGACATTAGCAGGCCATTGTGCTTGTTATTATAAAAATTATAGCAATGACTGGTTTACAAGATGGGACTATTCAGCTGGAAAGACATTTCAGGTGTAAGATCACGAAAACAAAGGCTCTCAAAAGCAGTGATCTGGTCAACAGTGCCATTCTGCAGACGACTGTAAGCTCACCTTCCTGATGATGTGGTCCAGTTTAAATCCAGGCTTGTTATCTCGGAGTCTCTCCACCCCGGTCCATTCTGCTTTTCCATAGGCCTTCCTCAGTTTACGACAAACACCTACCACGAACAAAATAGGACAAGGCAGCATTATGACATTTGCAAATGGGTCAACTGAAACTCCTTACGTACAAAAGCTGAATAACAGTTTTAGACAGTATATTTACCTAGAAGTCAAAATGAGTAGCATACTTCATTTATCGGCCCGTTTTATCACAGCACTTTGCTGTTAGTCAGTTAGTAGATTTTTGTAAACATTTTAAAAGCTCAAATCCTGTAAAATTACAACCAAATCTCTGGTAGGCAGTAAACCTACAGATATAATTCTTCACAATTTCATAAAGGAAAGTAAAAGACATCAACTGATGTCTCAGTCAATCTCAGACTCTTCCACAAATAAGAACTGTTCTGGGATGGCCCTTGTAATAACTTAAATGCCTTGTCATTGGGTGTGGTTGTGCTGTATTGCTATGCCAACCTTCCAATGTACAAATCAGCGGAGAGAAGCCCAATTGCACTTTTCCTTGTAGAACCACAGCAGAGCCCTCTCTCCCTAGCTGTCCTCCTCACTGTCTGCCAGGTCCATTTTAAGACGGAGGGGTCTTGCGGATTCATTCTGGCCCAGTAGAGCCCTTTTGAAGTCTTGCGCAGCACGCTTCGGATCAGTGGTAGATTTCCAATCCTACCATTATGTGAGGTCAAAAACAGGAGCATAGTAGTCAGTACCATGCAATAGGTTTTATAATAAGGGTTCAACTGCTTCCTTAACATTCATACATAGCCGGACAGATGTTAGAGCTGACCATGTATTCCTATCGGTTTTGCTATATTTGTATTACTTCACCTGTATTCCCAACATAAGCATATACCATGTTTCTCTTTTTCTAACATGCAAACCTTCTATGTCCTCCAAATCATTGTCATCTGCTAGAAGAGGGTGTCCTGAACTCTCACTGGTTGTGGCCATAGAAGTAGATGAAGCTCCTCCTCTTACAGATGCTCTCCTGCTTGCAGTTTGTTCCAACTGCTTACAAACATTTTCAAAACTAAATCTCTTTTTTTTCAAAACTCTACACACAATTCCCAAAACTGCACACACAAAATGCAAAATGCCTCACATCTCCTTCAAAATGAAACACTGCATTCAAAATGCCATAAACACATGTCAGAATGAAGCATTTGCATCAAATATCTACATTTCAATACAATGTTCTACAGTGAAAGTAATCTGATGAGAGGGGTAACAAGTACACTGTAATCACCAATGCAATGTAGAAACAGAAAATATTCATTAGGCCAAACATTACTGTTGTATACAGTAGCATACAACAAAACCATAAACATATGTAAACCAAAAGTATATTCTTTAGAATACAGTAAAGAACACAATTGTGTGTGTGTGTGGGGGGTGGGGCAGTCCAGGAATTGGTAGGGGGGTGGAGTCACCAGTGCTAAGCTACGCTTCATCTCTTCTCCGGGCTGGGTCTGGCCACAATACTTTGACCACATCACAACATATGTTTTCTCTTGCCAAACATTGATGGAAGTATCTCCTAGCATGGCGCATGATGCTGATGTTGTGGGCTCATAAACAACAAAGCTGGCTGATGTTGCTTGTGGCTCTGCTATCACTGATACACTATTGCACTATTGCTATCTCCCAAACCATAAGCTATTTCTCAGCCTTTAACTCAATTGTCAATTGCATTAAACACTTTTTTCAAAACACAACACACAAAGCAGGTGTGTTACATTTTGAGTGCTTGTGTGTTACCAATGACAACAGTGTGTTGCTTGTGTTTCACTTTTGGGGCTGTGCCATTTTGAGTTGATGTGGACCACAATGCTAGTATGCTACATGTGCTTTGTGAATGACAATGTGTTTACAGTTTTGCACAAAGACTGATTCCGATTTGCTAGTTGGGTCTAACCACATGAGAAGTGTTTAAAGTTCTGCAAACTGTGTGATTCAATAAATGAAGTGATTTGTACACTTGCAACTTTGGTTTTTCTAATGGATTTTAGTGTTTTAGCAATTCAGAAATACTGTAATATAATATATATTCATATTGTTCATATTCCCCATTTATAACATTTCTACAATTGCTACTATTTTATATATTATTCCTGCTTTACATTTTCTTAAATTATTACTGCCTATATGCTGTGTGCAGTTTCACAATAATGTCATTGTTCAGAATGACTCTATGTTATTAGGTGCATTTGACCAATAATAGACTTTGACTTTGCTGAACTGCAGTGACTGAGATCAAATATCTGTTAGTGCCCCCTACTGGTTAACTTATGTAATACCTGTTTGGGGGAGGGGACAGGTAGCACAGGTGAAACCAAAAGTAAATACCTGTTCAGTATCCATTTTGTTCTGACGGAGCAGCATAAGATTAGCATTTTTAGTAGTAGATTTTAAAATTTCACTGAAAATGATCAACCAAATGATTTCATAATGATTATTATAAAACCAAACCAGAGAGAACAACAACTTGGAGTAAGTAATTATCAGTATTAAAGTGCTGCTACTACAGTTAAGTTAATCAGTCCATATTCTCACATAGGGAGTGAATCAGTTGTATAGAGAAATGGATGTCAAAGCAAATATTCATTACATGTTTGTTATTGAATCATATTTACTTGATTACAGTTATGTGTCATTGTTCAGTTTGTATCTAATCCAGACATTGTGTCTTCTATTCTTTACAGTTTAATTATTGATCTAAAGTGTTTTTTCTCCATTATTTGTTTACAGGTTTAAGCAAACAGAGAGAACAGGGCTACTTCCTTTAAAATGAGTCTTACTGGGGGGAGAGAAGACAGGGGCACTGCCTCTGAAATCAGTCTCTCTGGGGAACATGACACCACAGCTAAAAGGTGACATTATATTAATTTGGTTTTATTTGTTTCTCCATCAGAGTTCAGAGTAGAAAAGTGACTGAATATTTCCCTCTGTTGTGTTGAAGCCCAATCCAGCTGGATAAACCAGTCTGTCCTGTACCCAGCTGTGAGTCTATGATTGACAAGTCTATGGGACGTCATAGATTGATAGATAATAGATTGACTTTCATGTGTGTAGATTAGTGCAGTAACAATTACATCCTAACTTGTACAAAATAAATGTAATTTAACTAATAGTGTAACTTATTTCAACATTTAAACAAGACAGTTAATTGTCAGAGACTCTTAGTTGGTTCAAACACACTAATCACTCCTATGTCCACTATATACAAAACACAATGAAGGAGGTTCCAGTGTGTATAATGAAGGAGGTTCCAGTGTGTATATACAAAACACACTGGAACCTCCTTCATTATAAATTATAGGGTCCAGAAAGAGACACAGACTAACTGTGTCCAAATACAACAATCACTCCTTAGAAAGTCCACTATAAACATAAACACTCTGTTGTATTTAACTATTATTTCCAGGGACCATAAAGAGAGACCAACCTCTCCTGTACCCAGCTGTGTGTCCATGAAGAGTGACCAGTCTATGGAACCACCTATGACAGTTCAGAGAGGGAGACTTTTCTACTGATCAAAGGTAATTAAACCTCATGGGTCAGTGATTGTTTATCTGTTTATTTAGTTCCCATTATCTGATTAGTCTACCTGGGTTCAACATTTAACACAAAATACTTTACTGACAAACTAGATCCTTACTGTATACATACATTTATATATCTACACTTTGAAAGTGTGATCTACCAAAGACTGCAGGTGTTTTAATATATTGATTAGATTGTTAATTTACACTTTTCCCATCTGTATTAAGTATTGATCCTATATGTGTTTTAGTATAATATATTAACTTCCATGTGTGTATTAAGTATTTATCCTATAGGTGATTTAGTATAATAGATTGACTTCCATGTGTGTATTAGTATTGTATGTGTTTTTTATCCTATATTGGTGATATTAGTATATGTGTTTTATATATTTACTTCCATGTGTGTGTGATCCATAGTATATATGATCCAATAGGTGTTTTACATGTTTTTAGTAACAATAACAATATCTCAATTGAACAAAACAAATTTGATCATCTTTTTACATTTAAACAATTATTTTAAATGTTTTGTTGATCTATACTTATTGTTTCTGATAAAATGTTGTTTGTTTTACCGGTCACAATCTTTTCTATATCTATTTTCCTACTTTCTTTACTTTTTCGTTGAATAATTAATTTAAGGGTATGTTTGAAATTAAAGATGAGTGATTAGGTTTTTGGATTTACCAAAATAATGTTGTTAGTCTTGAAAATTTTAACTTAAAACATTTGTAGAAGTCTGTTCTGATTTTGGAAGAATAAATGTAATGTCATGTTTCACCCACAGAGACCAACAGGAGAGAACAGAGACTGAGATTCTCAGTGGTCAATCTGTCCAGAGTCATCAAACAGACCTGTCCTCCATATTCACTGTATGTGGTCTTGTTATGTGCATTTATTTATGTTTACCTCAAGTAAAGTTAATCTGTCAATCATTCATGCATTTGTTAATATTGTTCTGGTAATTTACTTTAATTCAGTCCCATGTGAACTTTTCCATTCTGCCTCTTTCAGTTACTTGAACAGAATATCATGATATTTGTCAAGAAAGAGTTAGAGAGGTTCAAGAAAATGGTGAGTTCAGATCTCCAAGAATGCTTTGAGAGTCAGAGGGAGGATGAGGAAGGTGTGGACCCTGAAGATGTGAAGCAGGAGAGCAGTGCCAAAGAGGGAGCTCTGAAGATCACACTGCATGTCCTGAGGAACATGAACCAGAAGGAGCTTGCTGACACACTGGAGAAAAGTAAGAGTTGTCTGACTTTACTGTTGAATGTTTCATTATGAGGAACATTTAAAAGCTTTATGTAGCTGTTTAACTCAATAATAATAATGTAGCACCTTTAAGACAAAACCTTGTGACCTCTTCTAGTAGTGATGTGTTGAATAATTTAACATAGAAGACAGAAAGAGTGAAGAGACAGAGAAGATTAGAATATACTACTAATTATTATAACTTAATGTACTATCAGTAAATATACTTTAGTTTTTTTAAGACATAATATTCTGTTTTCTTTTCATTCAGGTCAGCTTCCTATGATTTGTCAACGTGAACACAAGTCTTACCTGAAGAATAAGTGTCAGTCTGTATTTGAGGGTATCGCTAGAGAAGGGAACCCAACACTTCTGAATAAGATCTACACAGAACTCTACATCACAGAAGGTGGAAGTGGAGAAGTCAATAATGAACATGAGGTGAGACAGATTGAGACAACAACCAGGAAACAAGCAAGACCAGAGACAGCAATAAAATGTAATGACATCTTCAAACCCATACCTGGACAAGACAAACCTATCAGAACTGTGCTGACAAAAGGAGTCGCTGGAATTGGAAAAACTGTCTCTGTGCAGAAATTCATTCTAGACTGGGCTGAAGGAAAAGCCAATCAGGATCTCCAATTTGTATTCTCACTGCCTTTTAGGGAGCTGAATTTGATGAAAGAGGAAAAACTCAGTTTGATTCAGCTCATCAATCATTTCTCAATTGAAACCAAAACAGCAAGAATCTCTAACTACAGCAACTATAAAGTTCTGTTCATCTTTGATGGTCTGGATGAGTGTCGACTGCCCCTTGACTTCAAGAACAACAAGAGCTGTTCTGACGTAACAGAGTCAACCACAGTGGATATGCTGCTGACAAACCTCATCAGGGGAAATCTGCTTCCGTCTGCTCTCCTCTGGATAACTACCAGACCTGCAGCAGCCAATCAGATCCCTTCACTGTGTGTTGACCAAGTGACAGAGGTGAGAGGGTTCAATGACCCCCAGAAAGAGGAGTACTTCAAGAAGAGATTCAGTGATGAGGACCTGGCCAGCAGAATCATCTCACACATAAAGACATCAAGGAGCCTCCACATCATGTGTCACATACCAGTCTTCTGTTGGATTGTTGCTACAATCCTTGAACACATGTTGACTACAGATGAAGTAGAGCTGCCCAAGACCCTAACAGACATGTACTCACACTTCCTTGTGTTTCAGTCCACAAACAGGAATGTAAAGTATGATGGGAAAAAAGAGACAGATCCACACTGGAATACAGAGAGCATTAAGACACTGGGAAAACTGGCTTTTCAACAGCTACAGAAAGGCAATCTGATTTTCTATGAGAACGACCTGAAAGAGTGTGGCATTGATATGAATGAAGCATCAGTGTACTCAGGAGTCTGTACACAGATGTTTAGAACAGAGTCTGTGCGCCAGGAGAAGGTGTTCTGCTTTGTCCATCTGAGCATTCAGGAGTTTCTAGCTGCTCTATATGTGTTTATCTCATTCAACAACAATAATACAAATCTAATGGATGAACAACAATCAACCAATAAACCTGAAATCGATTTCAACAAGACAGCAGTGGATAAAGCCTTCCAGAGTGAGACTGGACACCTGGATCTTTTTCTTCGCTTCCTTCTGGGCCTCTCACTGGAATCAAATCAGAAGCATTTACAAGGTTTACTGACAAAGACCAGAAGCAGCTCACAGAACCATGAAGAAACAGTCAATTACATCAAGGAGAAGATCAGGGAGAATCCCTCTTCAGAGAGATGCATCAATCTGTTCCACTGTCTGAATGAACTGAATGACCGTTCTCTAGTGGAGGAGATCCAATATTTCCTGAGTTCAGGACGTCTCTCCAGTGAAGATCTGTCTCCTGCACAGTGGTCAGCTCTGGTCTATGTGTTACTGACTTCAGAAGAGGAGATTGATGTGTTTGACCTGAAGAAATACTCCAGATCAGACAAAGGTCTTCTGTGGTTGCTGCCAGTAATTAAGACCTGCAGAACTGCTCTGTAAGTACAGTCATACAAATCCCCCCCCAACCACACACACACACACACACAATCCTAGTACTTCTTTTAAGCTCTGTCCTTATGCAGGGTTTACATTATTTATTCTATAAAGGCTGTTCTTAAATTAACTGTTGTTCGCTTTGTGACATAACTTACTATATCGGAAATTTTGTTTATATATTTAGAGTTACATTTGTTTGACATGTATTGGGAATGTGAGTTTATAAAAGTATGTCTTAAATAGAGTTGACATGATAGTGATGTAATCTATAAAGACTATTCTAATGTTATTCTGAACTATTGTTCTGTTTGTGATATCATGATAATCTCTCTCCAGACTGTCAGGTTGTAGAATCACTGAGGAAGGCTGTGCTTCTCTGGTCTCAGCTCTGAAGTCAAACCCCTCACATCTGAAAGTGCTGGATCTGAGTAACAATGACCTGAAGGATACAGGGGTGAAGCAGCTCTCTGCTTTGGTAAAAGATCCACAATGTAAACTGGAGACTCTGAGGTGAGTAATAATAAACAACAACACATTTACATTTACATTTTGCGCATTTAGCAGACACTCTTATCCAGAGCGACTTACATTAAGTGCAGGCATTTCACATATAGCTAAAACACACATCAAAAAGGTAATAAGTACGTTGTTCCTGGGTGGGTGCAGGCGGAAGTGCTAGAGATAGAAGGGGTGCTAGGAGAGGAGGAATGGGTGAAAATCGTAGAGGAATGATTCCGTAGTGGAGTTTCGAACAGGCAAGAGTTGTGGAGCTCCATTCATGGAGCTACTGCAGGTACAGTTTGAAGAGGAATGTTTTTAGACGTTTTTTGAAGATTGGTAGAGAGTCCGATGATCTGATCTCCAGAGTGGAGTTGTTCCACCATTGCGGGGCAAGCACGGAGAACAATTTATACTGAGCAGATCGGGAGTTGCCCTCCCGTAGGGATGGCACTACCAAGAGGCCTGAGGTGGCAGAACGAAGTGCTCGCGTGGGTGTGTACGGCTTGATTAGTGACTGGATGTAGGAGGGGGCGGTTCCTCTTAGTGCCCCATAGGCTAGCACCATGGTTTTGTAGTGGATGCGTGCTTCGACCGGGAGCCAGTGTAGTGTGCGGAACAGCTGAGTGACGTGGGAGAACTTTGGTAGATTGAAGATCAGGCGGGCTGCTGCATTTTGAATGAGTTGCAGGGGTTTGATGGCGCACACTGGGAGACCAGCCAGAAGGGAGTTGCAGTAGTCGAGACGGGAGAAGATAAGTGCCTGGATCAGCACTTGTGTGGCTTACTGCGTAATATACGGCCTTACTTTCCGAATGTTATAGAGCATGAACCTGCAAGACCGGCCTTGATGTGTGCAGAAAATGAGAGGGAGTTGTCAAGGGTCACGCCAAGGTTTTTCCCACATTGGGTAGCGGGGACTGTGACAATGTCCACCGTAATGGCCAGATCCTGGAGCGGGCAGGCTCTTCCTTTGAAGAAGAGCAGTTCAGTTTTACCTAGGTTGAGTTCCAGATGGTGTGCAGACATCCAGGCCGAGATGTCAGTCACACATGCAGAGATACGGGATGCTACCTAGGTGTCAGACTGTGGGAATGAGAAAAATAGTTGGGTATCATCTGCATAGCAGTGATAGGAGAGGCCATGAGAGGATATGACAGAGCCAAGAGGCCGGGTGTATAAGGAGAAAAGGAGAGGGCCTAGGACCGATCCTTGGGGGACCCCAGTGACAAGGGGCTGCATGTTCGACGGCGAGCCTCGCCACACCACCTGGTAAAAACGGTCCGACAAGTAGGAGGAAAACCTGGAATGCACCGCTCCTGAGATCCCCAGGTCAGAGAGGGTGAAGAGCAGGATCTGATGGTTGACTGTGTCGAAGGCAGCAGATAGGTCTAGTAGAATGAGAACAGAGGAGAGAGAGTTGGCTTGGGCCTTGCGTTGGGCTTCAGTTACACAGAGCAGCGCTGTTTCAGTTGAGTGGCTCGTCTTGAATCCTGACTGGTTAGGGTCCAGGAGATTGTTCTGCGAGAGGTAGGAGGACAGTTGGTCAGCTACGACGCGTTCAAGCGTTTTGGAAAGGAAGGACAAGAGGGACACAGGGCTGACATCCGACGGGTCGAGAGACGGTTTCTTGAGGAGCAGAGTCACTCTGGCCATCTTGAAGTCCGAAGGAACACATCCTGAGGTTAGAGAAGTGTTTATTAGAGATGTGAGATATGAAAGAAGGTCCGTGGAGATGGACTGGAGGAGTGGGGAAGGGATAGGGTCAAGCGGGCATGTTGTCGGTCGGCTGGATTGGACCAGTTGCAGGGTGTCTTCCGGACCGAGCGTGGAGAAGGCACTCAGACCAGGGACAGGGTCAGTGTGAGGGGACATAGCAATTTCTGGCAGATGGGTGAATGATGCTCGAATGTTGTCCACATTCTGTTGAAAAGTGGGTAAGAAAGTGGTCAGCTGAAAGGGACGATGACGGAGGAGGTGGAGGAGGGGTGAGGAGTGTGGAGAAGGTGGAGAAGAGCTTTTTTGGGTTGGAAGCGGAGTCCTGGAATTTCCGGTGATAGAAAGCAGCTTTAGCGGTGGTCAGATTAGAGTTAAAGGCGGTGAGGAGGGACTGGAGGGAAGCCAAGTCGCTTGGAATTTTGGTGGATCTCCACTTCCGCTCGGCTGCACGAAGTTCTCTCCTGTGGCTACGAATGGTTTCATTTAGCCACGGCACAGGAGGTGCGGCTCGGGCTGGCCGGGAGGAAAGAGGGCAGAGCGAGTCATAGGATGTAGATAGCGATGCTAGAAGAGTGGAAGATTCCGTAGACAAGAGGGAGAAGGATTCGGGAGACGGTAGGGATGAAAGAACAGAAGCGGCAAGATCAGATGGGGAGAGGGATCGAGTGTTCATGCGACCCACCACCAGGCTGGGAGTTGATGATGCACGAGAAGAGAGGGAGAGGGAAAATGAGACTAGGAAGTGGTCCGATAGCGGTAGGGGTGTGGTCTTAAAGTTGGTCAGCGGGCAGCATCTGGTGAGTCGCCGTTGACTGGGTGAGGCTGAGGCCAAACGACGAGAGGAGAGGTAGGACGGATGAGCCTAAGAAGGTTTTGAATGTGGTCGTTGGCAGGTTGAAGTCACCTAGCAGGACAAGCGGAGTGTCATCATCGAGAAATTCGCTAATCAGGGTGTCGAGCTCTTCGAAAAAGACCCCGGGGGCACCCGGTGGACGGTAGAGGACAATTATATTAATATTGAACGGAAACGTCACACGGACAGCATGAAATTCGAACGAGGAAGGGGAAAGTGAGGGAGGGGGAAGGGAGAGAATCTCCATTTAGCAGAAATGAGAAGCCCTTTTCTGTTTCCACGACGACCGGAAGTTCTAGGACTGTGGGAAAACACATGGCTGGATGACGAAAGGGCAGCCAAGGAAGCAGTGTTTTCGGGGGTAATCCACGTCTCAGTCAGGGCCAGAAAGTCAAGGTGTTGGAGGACAGCGTATGCCTAGATGAATTCAGTCTTGTTGACAGTTGATCGACAGTTCCAGACACTACCAGAAATGAGGTACTCCGCAAAGGAGGTGCACACAAGGGTGGTTAGATTGGACCGAATGCACCTCCGGTATAGAGTAGGTCTATATGGACGCCGAGCAGTCACTATTGTTGAGATGGGAAGCATACACATTTCAGAGGTGATTAGTATAGAAACAATATTAGTATAGTTTAGATTTTTTTTTTGTAAAGAATATGGAGTGTAGTACTTACTCTGAATGTATTGTAGCACCCAAGAACAGTCTTTGTTGCAGGATACAACAATGCCACTAGACAAGACGCCGCTACAAGCTGCCGCTCTATGACCACTTGGACCTAAGTATTGTACCCAATTACACCCTAATTGGAGGCAACCTAGGGAGAGAAGACCACACCCCCAGGAGGCAGCAAATTGCCAGTGCTAGCTCAAAACAAAAGGCAGGAAGTTGCTGCAACACACTGCCTAACTGTGCTAATTAGGAGCCTAAAGTCCAGTGATGGACAGAAACCTAGCCTATTGTTTGGTGATAGGGCTGAAACTAGCAGATTTCTACACACTAGCAATACCAGTACAGACTTCTACACTCTAGTAAATACCAATACAGACACCACAAGACAATTACTTACAGCTGATCTGACAATGCAGGTTTAGCCAACAAGGAAATGGAGCAGACAATTTACAACACAACCAACAACATGACAACAACACAACAGAGGGACAACAAAACAGAAGGGAATACAAACATCTGCTGTGTTTCCACCTCCACCTGCTCTGAGCTGCCAGCAGGTACAAGCCACCATCCCTGGTAAAGACCAAACCCTGTCAGACATTCCAGCAGGTCTGGATGGAAACACACCACAACTTACAGGACCACCATTACAAATAAATATCCTCACATAATAAATAATAATATTCTGTTAGTCCAAGAAAAGTAAACAATGGAACTAATCTTCATTCCACCCCTCTGTTGTCCACTGATCCACCATTCATTCTCACTATATTTTTATTCCACTCTTTCTTTGTGAAGATATCCCTCCATTCTACCATGTTGTCTCATAAGGACTTGAACTTCCCCATCTGTAACATTTCTTCAGGAATTGCCTGGTTGCAGAATACTGACGCTGCCCAGGGATCTAGCATATTACAGAGCAATTAGTCTCAGTGCTGCCTGGGTGGATGGGTGGAAGTCACACAGAGCTGCCATGTCACATTGTCATCTAGCGACTCCTTCTGGTTGAGTGACCAGTAGTGTAACGGATGTGTTTAGCGTACGAAGAAGGAGAACCTCAGCTGATGACTTTTGACCATTTATTCTCTGCAGAAGACAATAATACATTGATTGGCTTCTTACATGTGATTTCCTTTATCTGCACCTCTGCCCCTAAACATTAGATAATATAATATATACACTCAATGTGAAACGCTGAACCTCCATTATTTTCCCTACACAGAAGCAACACAAATATGGCGCGAAAAGAAAGTTCAAAAAAAGCACCTTAAACTTTACATTTCGCCATACAACAGTTTCATCATATAACAAAACATATTATTTAATATTGCATTAACCTAGAGGCAAATAAATAGTGAAGGGTCAACATACAATTTTCGAAGAAAACAATAATATAACACCGCAGCATTTTACATGCAACTTACCTCAGCAATACAAAACGGTATTGTGAGGAAGAAATGGCAGCTACGGCAACTTCGAAGGGACACAATAGGCGCAATCGGAAACGACATCTCCACCGGAAACAATAGCATTAAATAAATAAATTAGACTTAATAAGATAAAATTCACAAAATCAACAAATCATTAAATCATGATTTAAAATATAATATGACAATAAAATTAAACATAAATTGGAAATTAGGATTAATAAAGTGCATTTTCAACTTCGTTACAGTAGCACAGGGGAAGAAACTGTTCTTATGTCGTGAGGTTTTGGTCCTGATGGACCGAAGCCTTCTGCCGGAGGGGAGTGGATTGAATAGAGAGTGTCCGGGGTGAGAGGGGTCTACCACAATCTTACTAGCTCGCCTCAGTGTAATACATCAACAAGCTGTAGGACTCTACAGTGTTGATGGGGGAGACACGCAGGGTGATACAGTCGGAGACACACAGGGTGATACAGGGGGAGATACACAGGGTGATACAGGGGGAGACACACAGGGTGATACAGGGGGAGACACACAGGGTGATACAGGGGGAGACACACAGGGTGATACAGGGGGAGAGACACAGGGTGATACAGGGGAGACACACAGGGTGATACAGGGGAGACACACAGGGTGATACAGGGGAGACACACAGGGTGATACAGGGGGAGATACACAGGGTGATACAGGGGGAGACACACAGGGTGATACAGGGGGAGACACACAGGGTGATACAGGGGGAGACACACAGGGTGATACAGGGGGAGACACACAGGGTGATACAGGGGGAGACACACAGGGTGATACAGGGGGAGACACACAGGGTGATACAGGGGGAGACACACAGGGTGATACAGGGAGACACACAGGGTGATACAGGGGGAGACACACAGGGTGATACAGGGGAGACACACAGGGTGATACAGGGGAGACACACAGGGTGATACAGGGGAGACACACAGGGTGATACAGGGGAGACACACAGGGTGATACAGGGGAGACACACAGGGTGATACAGGGGGGGAGACACACAGGGTGATACAGGGGAGACACACAGGGTGATACAGGGGAGACACACAGGGTGATACAGGGGAGACACACAGGGTGATACAGGGGAGACACACAGGGTGATACAGGGGAGACACACAGGGTGATACAGGGGAGACACACAGGGTGATACAGGGGAGACACACAGGGTGATACAGGGGAGACACACAGGGTGATACAGGGGAGACACACAGGGTGATACAGGGGAGACACAGGGTGATACAGGGGAGACACACAGGGTGATACAGGGGAGACACACAGGGTGATACAGGGGGGAGATACAGGGGAGACACACAGGGTGATACAGACACACAGGGTGATACAGGGGGAGACACACAGGGTGATACAGGGGGAGACACACAGGGTGATACAGGGGGAGACACACAGGGTGATACAGGGGGAGACACACAGGGTGATACAGGGGGAGACACACAGGGTGATACAGGGGGAGACACACAGGGTGATACAGGGGAGACACAGGGTGATACAGGGGGAGACACACAGGGTGATACAGGGGGGGTATAATACATGGACAAGCTGAAGGAAATCAGGGCACTGGCCTCCCAGTCTCTGATTTATCTCTGGCCAGGTCAGCTGGTCCATGTTTGGATGCTGCTGATACAAACTGCTCTTGAGGAATGTCCACTGGTCTGGAATCAGATCTAAATCTGCACCAGAGGAGGCCAATAGTGGACCAAAGTGCTTTATAAGACACTCCACATATGCATCTCCACAATCTGCTGACACACACAAGGAAAACTTAACGTTGCATCATCTGAATCAAAACAGCGTTCTATCATCTTAAAAATATAGCCAGAATCAAGGACCTGGTGTTGAAAAAAGACCAAGAAAGGCTCATCCATGCATTTATCTCCAGTAGGGTTGACTACTGTAATGGGCTCTTAACTGGACTTCCCAAAAAGACTGTAAAACAGCTGCAGCACATTCAGAATGCTGCTGCTAGAATGTGAACAAAAACTAAGAGAACAGAACACATTACGCTGGTTCTTAAATCTTTGCACTGGCTTCCGGTTAGTTACAGAATAGATTTTTAAGTTTTGCTAGTAGTCTATAAATCTCTGAACGGACTGGGCCCTGAATACATTTCTGATATGTTTGAGGATTATAAACCAAGCAGGGCTTTCAGATCACTGAACTCAGGACAGCTAGTGGAGCCCAGAGTCAAAACTAAACATGGTGAAGCTGCATTTAGCAGTTACGCTGCATGCAACTGGAATAAATTACCAGAAGATCTTAGACGTGCTCTTAATGTATCCATTTTTAAAGCCAGGCTAAAAACATTTATCTTTTCGCAAGCATATGAATGAGCGCTTTATCACACTGTTAAGTCTATTTTAATGATCTTTTTATGCTTTTATTTGTTTTTATTCTGATGCATGGCATAAATGAAAACCTGTAATGTATACATAAAAGATCTGAAAAGGACCTTTGGCCTGCGGAGCCGTGTTTTAAAGACCTGGAGGTTCTAAAGACTTCTTGGCCAAGTTCGGAATACCTGTGAGCTTATAAAGACCTAGATGTTCTAGAGAAAGACTTCTTGGCCAGGTTCTAAAGACATGGAAAGGTTCTAAAGACCTGGAAAGGTTCTAAAGACCTTTTGAATAAATAAGTAGGGCACTGGTTCGATTCCCCCCGCCGGACGCTACATTGGTGTGGGATTGGCAGCGAGGGCCATCGGAGAGGCGTGTCTCCGTGAGGGACTTTGGACAAGTGAAGCGTGAGGACACGCTCTCCCGTTTGGTGGGGGTAATGTAGCGACCCTGGTGGTATTTTTGTAGATGGCTCTGCCCAGCGTTCTCCCACAGGGGAGCCTTAGGTTGCATATGCCGTCACTTCAGCATTACAGATTGTTATAAAATGCAGGTATTTTGTTTTTTATTTTATTTTATTCTGATAAAAGCATGTATTTTATAATTGTATTATTATTTTCCTCTGTAAAGCACATTGAATTGCTTCTATGTATGAATTGTGCTATAAAAATAAACTTGCTTGCTTGCTTGTTCCAGACTCTGATCATATCTACCACTGTGACAGTTATTCTGAATCATTTGTTCCAGACTCTGATCATATCTACCACTGTGACAGTTATTCTGAATCATTTGTTCCAGACTCTGATCATATCTACCACTGTGACAGTTATTCTGAATCATTTGTTCCAGACTCTGATATCTACCACTGTGACAGTTATTCTGAATCATTTGTTCTGTTTGTGACATCATGATAATCTCTCTCCAGACTGTCAGGTTGTAGAATCACTGAGGAAGGCTGTGCTTCTCTGGTCTCAGCTCTGAAGTCAAACCCCTCACATCTGAAAGAGCTGGATCTGAGTAACAATGACCTGAAGGATACAGAGGTGAAGCAGCTCTCTGATTTGGTAAAAGATCCACAATGTAAACTGGAGACTCTGAGGTGAGTAATAATAAACAACAACACAATTTACAACACAACAATAAACATGACAACAACACAACAGAGGGACAACAAAACAGAAGGGAATACAAACATCTGCTGTGTTTCCACCTCCACCTGCTCTGAGCTGCCAGCAGGTCCAAGTCTCCATCCCTGGTAAAGACCAAACCCTGTCAGACATTCCAGCAGGTCTGGATGGAGACACACCACAACTTACAGGACCACCATTACAAATAAATATCCTGACATAATAAATAATAATATTCTGTTAAAATAATCATTAGCCTTGCCTTAGTCTATACTACTGTACCTGCTCAAAATGCTGAATTAGGCCTTATAGCCTCTGAGGAAGTGGTCCAGCGCCCTGAAGAGATGAGCAAGACACCTGGTACCTTCTACTCTAGTTGGAATGAGTGGCTTCATTCCTAACACCTTGAAGCTGTTTTTCAAGTTTGCTCTGTTGAGTTTACTCTTGTGATAGAACACATAGAGGGAAGACAAGAGGTCATCCAACTTTGTGCACTGGGGGCAACTCTTCACTGCATCCTTAAATGTCAGCTCCAGCCTATGGGCTATGCAATGGACACCAAGGATATAGGACTTGTCACCACATAGTCTGCTGACCACTCCACTTCTGGACCCATCATCACTGCTGCTCCATCTGTTGCACAAGTAACCAGTTTCTCCTGCCAACTCTCTTCATCCTCACACACCTCTCTCTTAATCCTCACACACCTCTCTCTTCATCCTCACACACCTCTCTCTTCATCCTCACACACCTCTCTCTTCATCCTCACACACCTCTCTCTTCATCCTCACACACCTCTCTCTTCATCCTCACACACCTCTCTCTTCATCCTCACACACACTCTCTCTTCACCTCTCTCTTCATCCTCACACACCTCTCTTCTTCATCCTCACACACCTCTCTCTTCATCCTCACACACTCTCTCTCTTCATCCTCACACACCTCTCTCTTCATCCTCACACACCTCTCTCTTCATCCTTCATCCTCACACACCTCTCTCTTCATCCTCACACCTCTCTCTTCATCCTCACACACCTCTCTCTTCATCCTCACACACCTCTCTCTTCATCCTCACACACCTCTCTCTTCATCCTCACACACCTCTCTCTTCATCCTCACACACCTCTCTCTTCATCCTCACACACCTCTCTCTTCATCTTTATAATGGCTGCTGTGATGTTCTCTGCATTTGGCTTTTCAACAGCCTGGATTCCATCAAAGTGCACCTGGACTTTCCCTGCTTGTCTCACTCTGGTGTACAGAAGCTCTTCCTCCAACACTGCACTGTCAGTTGATCCATCTGACATAATTGCCAGATACTTTGAATGATCAATCTTATCTTTAAGCTGCCTCCTCGACACCTCAGTAATGTAGTGCATGAAAACCCTGGCCTGCTTCTTGTTCTGATAAGTTTTCTCTATCACCAGTCCTTTCTGCTCATCCACTCTGAAAGGAGTTAGAATGAGAACTGTGACTTTAATAACATTGACCTCCACTATAAATATGTAATTAGTTTTATCCATTTAACAATATGAGTTATACTGCACTATTTCTTTGTGACTGCTAAAACGAGCTATCTAGCCATCACAAAGCACAACTTAACTTAATTCACTTACTTGCACATCATCTTGGCTGGTATACAAGGCAAAGTCACCCCCACTGTGGCTGGTATACAAGGCAAAGTCACCCCCACTGTGGCTGGAATACAAGGCAAAGTCACCCCCCACTGTGGCTGGTATACAAGGCAAAGTCACCCCCACTGTGGCTGGTATACAAGGCAAAGTCACCCCCACTGTGGCTGGTATACAAGGCAAAGTCACCCCCCACTGTGGCTGGTATACAAGGCAAAGTCACCCCCCACTGTGGCTGGTATACAAGGCAAAGTCACCCCCCACTGTGGCTGGTATACAAGGTAAAGTTACCCCCCACTGTGGCTGGTATACAAGGTAAAGTTACCCCCCACTGTGGCTGGTATACAAGGTAAAGTCACCCCCCACTGTGGCTGGTATACAAGGCAAAGTCACGTAAAGAAACAGCAGACCCACACACACACCACTATGGACTAGTATGTTTTATAGAGGAGTGATATTAAACACCAAATTCCAAACAGATTATGGAATTTGGAAACAAATAATACTGATTGCATCTTCAACTACCCAAGCAGGGTTTTTAATTGCAGTTTATAAAATCCTGATTGACTCTGCAGGCTTTCAGGATGTCTGGTCACAGAGGAAGGCTGTGTTTCTCTGGTCTCAGCTCTGAAGTCAAACCCGTCACACCTGAAAGAACTGGATCTGAGTTACAACCACCCAGGAGACTCTGGAGTCAGACTGCTCTCTGCTGGACTGGAGGATCCACACTGGAGACTGGAGAAACTCAAGTATGTCCTGTAGATGTTTTCTCTGTCAGTAACCAGTAGGGGTGTGATGAGATCCTGTCATATTGAACGTGACAATATTTCTTAATGAGTTGAAAAGCTCCCCAAATCCCAATGTCCCCCCTAAACCCTAAGCCCTGAACCCTTATAGACTTAACTGATGTCACCTGGTAAGTAATAAAGTGCAAAAGTCTGTAAGGGCTTAAAATGCTCTAAAGTAGAATGGATGAAATTACTACGTTACCATGACGATGCTGAAACATGTTGTGTGTATGTGTGGGCGGGAGTGAGTGTGTGTGTGTGGGCGGGGGTGAGTGTGTGTGTGTGTGTGCGTTGTGTGTGTGTGTGTGGGGGGGTTGAGGGGCGAGTGTGTGTGTGTGTGGGCGGGAGTGAGTGTGTGTGTGTGTGTATGTGTGCGTTGTGTGTGTGGGGGGGGGGGAGTGTGTGTGTGTGGGCGGGAGTAAGTGTTTGTGTGTGTGTGTGTGTGTGTGTGTGGGCGGGAGTGAGTGTGTGTGTGTGTGTATGTGTGGGGAGTGTGTGTGTGTGTGTGTGTGTGTGTGTAATACAGGTTGTGTGTCACTGAATGACAGTCTGCTCCTCTTCTTCCACAGTCTGAATCATTGTGAGAGAAGTGGTTGATATCAGGACTGAAGAAATGTAAGTGATTTATTATACTGAACATATAACTGTGTGTGTGCGCGTGTTTTACGTGAGTGTGTTTACGTGTGTGTGTTTACGTGTTTACGTGTGTTTACGTGTGTGTGTGTGTGTATGATGGGGTGGAAAGTGCCACTAAGAACTATCAAAGCTAACTAACGTCGCTCTACACTGTGTCTGTAATGGTTCCAAAACCTCACATCGCCGTGAGATAAACGTACATACATAGCGTCTGTATTGTTAAACGTGTACATAGCGTCTGTATTGTTAAACGTGTACATAGCGTCTGTATTGTTAAACGTGTACATAGTGTCTGTATTGTTAAACGTGTACATAGCGTCTGTATTGTTAAACGTAAAGTGTCTGTATTGTTAAACGTGTACATAGTATTGTTCGTGTACATAGCGTCTGTATTGTTAAACTGTGTACATAGTGTCTGTATTGTTAAACGTGTACATAGTGTCTGTATTGTTAAACGTGTACATAGTGTCTGTATTGTTAAACGTGTACATAGTGTCTGTATTGTTAAACGTGTACATAGTGTCTGTATTGTTGTTAAACGTGTACATAGTGTCTGTATTGTTAAACGTGTACATAGTGTCTGTATTGTTAAACGTGTACATAGTGTCTGTATTGTTAAACGTGTACATAGTGTATTGTTAAACGTGTACATAGTGTCTGTATTGTTAAACGTGTACATAGTGTCTGTATTGTTAAACGTGTACATAGTGTCTGTACATAGTGTCTGTATTGTTAAACGTGTACGTCTGTATTGTTGTACATAGTGTCTGTATTGTTACATAGTGTCTGTATTGTTAAACGTGTACATAAGTGTCTGTATTGTTAAACGTGTACATAGTGTCTGTATTGTTAACGTCGGCATATAGGTCTACCTTTTGAAAGCAAGGGATAGCTTACCAAGTTAATACGTGTTTATAAGCTGTGTTAATGTAGCCTACTATCTATTGCGCATATGCAAAAGTAGTTTAAGGTAAATTGACCAGTAAGGATATGGATACGTGTCTAGTATTTTGTACTGCTGCGCATATGCAAAAATGTCACTAGTATATACCTTACAGCAGTAGTCCATTTTAATTAGACTATGAACTGGAATCTTTACTGTATTACACCATAAATAACTTGAGGGTTAATGTCATGTCTTACAAGTTATGTATTGTCCCATTATTGATGTAACCCCATCCTGTTGTTAACTAAACTGTGTACAGTGTATTTTCAACTTAATAGCTAGTATTAAATGGTTGTGACGCTAAACATATTTGATATGACAGAATAGACTGGTGGGATTATGTTATTTCAAATTTGATCTTAATGTGTAATGTAATGTTCTCTTAGAAAGAGATTGCAAGTCTGTGATCCACAGTTAATGCTTTTTTATACATTACAGAAGTAGTCACTAATTCTTAACTGCTCTGGTGGGGACGTCCACTGATTATTCAGCAGAATTTGTTTGCATTTTCCTTTTTCAATAAACATTTGTCGTCTATGGATCTAAAACATCAGTATGGTTCATTCGGCACTTGTCTTGCCCTCTTGATCAGATAACACTTAAAACACACTAATTAAAAATAGCTAGAATTTACATGGTTGTAGAGCAGGTTTAAACAGAATTCTGTGCAGAAGTTGTATAATGTCGATATTTGCGTCATTATCCTGAGTGAAGTACACCACCTTTGGAGGTGAGGCCCTGATAGGATGCAGACACAATAGAGCTGGGAGGATTGCCCTGTGCTGTTGAACTGGTTTACAGCAGTAGGATAGCATCTTGCAGTTGATGGAGATTTGTGGGATGCACATCCAGGGCACGAAGCTCCCGTTCCACCACATCCCAAAGATGCTCTATTGGGTTGAGATCTGGTGACTCTGGGGGCCATTTCACTACAGTAAACTCATTGTCATGTTCAAGAAACCAATTTGAAATGATTCGAGCTTTGTGACATGGTGCATTATCCTGCTGGAAGTAGCCATCAGAGGATGGGTACATGGTGGTCATAAAGGGATGGACATGGTCAGAAACAATGCTCAGGTAGGCCGTGGCATTTAAACAATGCTCAGTTGGCACTAAGAGGCATAAAGTGTGCCAAGAAAACATCCCCCACACCATTACACCACCACCACCAGCCTGCACAGTGGTAACAAGGCCTGATGGATCCATGTTCTCATTCTGTTTACGCCAAATCCTATGGAAGGCCAAGTGGCTCAAAACGTGACACACTTCGAGCGTTTCTTGTGGCTGATGACGTTCAAATCCAGTGTAAATTTGTGAAATACACGCGCTGAGATCGCCTGTTATTAGACGTGCGTTCTCCTCATGCCGTCCAAAGAGTGTCAAAAGTGCATTTCACGCGATCACAACGCCTGTTCTACAACGCACGTTGTCTAATAAGGCGTTCAAAACGAGTGTAATGATGTATTTTCACTTGATCTGTTCAAGTGTATGTACATGTTTTTTGCACTCGCTTACTTCAAGTGTAATGTCATTTTTACACTCGTCATTTACGCCTTGAATTATAGGGCGCTCGTAATTGGTCGGTCTTTCTCAGATGCTCGTCGGACTTTGGCACCATTCATTTTTAAGTCTACAGCGCCTGCGTATTTTGAGAAGCTGATAGAATTGTATTACCTAGCCTATGTTTTTTTAAATCCTTTTTTTCCAATTTCAGTAACAGCATTGGACAGTTTGTGTTGTAGATTAATAGTGGGAAAGTGAAATCTGAGCAAGCATTGCCAAACTCTCATTTATAACCAAGAAACATTAAAACAATACCCAGGGGAAATATCAGGGCCCGTATTCATAAAGAATCTTAATGGTAAAAGTAGCTCCTAGTGTCCAAATTCTAAGAAAATTCTTAGAATTGTGGGCATTTACTCTTAAAATTTAAGAAAAATCCTAGTAAAGATAAAAGTAATTCATAAAGCATCTTAACCCTTAAAAGAGGTCTTAAGTTCAAAATTGTTAGGAGCACGGACGAGGACTTTTAAGAGGCTTAAGAGTTTCTTTAGCAAAGGAGAAAATGGCCGAAAGACGAAGAGGGAGAAGAAATGTGTTGCAGACAATGGATGACATTGAGTAAATAAGACGCTATATATTAGATCGTGCAGGGATCATGTTTGTGACTGATCTTATTAGAGACGTGCTAACATCTCAGACACTGCGCAGAAATGCCATAGCGCCAGAAATGAAAGTAATCACAATGTAGACTTTAGTTTAGCCTTAGTTTGACGCTCAACTATTCCCTTAATAAATCCACAGGACAATTCGATCAACTTTTTTTCGTTTTTAATTTAACTTTGTAACAAATAATAATTGGCACAAAGTATCAACGTATCAAAATACTGAACAACATTGAAGTGAAAATACGACTTAATAGTAAACAAAAAGAGATAGTTAAGTGTCTATAAACTGTATGGCTCCATTCTTTTCCATGTCTAACTCCAACTAACACAAAAGAACCTTCTAAGTATTCCCGCGAATATCAAACCCCAAAACCAATTAAAGGTGCGCACAGTTATTAGAAAACAACACTAATAGCCACCTCATCACAATTCTTACGTGGCATTCATATATATTATATATATCTGGATTAATCAATAAAACTGCATTTATGAATATAGCCGGCTTCCCTGGTGTTGCCGGAGTAATTGATGAAACCCACATCCGAATTATTGCACCGTCGGAAGATGAGGACGTTTATGTTAATAAAAATAGGTACCACAGCATAAACGTTCAAGTTGGAAAGAGTAGAACTATTTTAATCATTTTAAGCCAATCAAATATCGAATAGGAAGTTAAAAGCATTGTAAATATAAAAATGGATTTGTATACACATATAGTGTGTGTGTGTATGAGAATGGTAAAATAGGAAAAATCACAGATGTAATTTCAGAGTGAAGACGTAGAATAGACCCTATACTTAAAATCACTATTTTCTTCCTTCTTGGACAACCAACCAATCACAGTTTTCAAAAGATTGTGACACATAGCAATGGGGTCAGCCCCGCCTCCTCACTAAGATAAAAGTTTTTGTCTTTTCCTTGCTCAGAGTTGCTCTCAGATCGGTCCCGAATCGCTCTTAAGCTTTATTCTAAGATAAGAGATTTCTGAGAGGATTCTTTAGATTATTTATGAATACGGGCCCAGGTGTATTAATGCAATTGTGTGTGTGTGTGTGTGTGTGGTTCACTGAAGACATTTGGGTTTAAGATCAAAAGATGAGTATGAGACAAAAGTTCAGAATTTCAGCTTTTATTTCCTGGTATTTACATCTAGATGTGTTAACAAATAATCTTTAAGTAAATAACATTTAATATTTGGTGGCATAACCCTTGCTTGGAATAACTGCCCCAAGCCTGCGACCCATCGACGTCACCAAACTGTTGCATTCTTCATTTGTGATGCTATTCCAGGCTTTTACCGCAGCTTCTTTTAGTTCTTGTTTGTTTCGGGGTGTTTCTCCCTTCAGTCTCCTCTTAAGGTGGTGAAATGCATGTTCTATTGGGTTAAGGTCAGGTGATTGACTTGGCCAGTCTAAAACCTTCCACTTTTTCCCCCTGATGAAGTCCTTTGTTTTGTTGGCAGTGTGCTTTGGGTCATTGTCCTGCTGCATGATAAACTTCCTCCCGATTATTTTCAATGCATTTCTCCGTAAATTGGCTGAATTCATTCTGCTGCTACCATCATCAGTTACATCATCAATAAATATCAATGAGCCTGTTCCAGAAGCAGCCATGCACGCCCAAGCCATGACATTACCTCCACCATGCTTCACAGATGAGCTTGTATGCTTCGGATCATAAGCAGTTCCTTTCTTTCTCCACACTTTGGCCTTTCCATCACTTTGGTAGAGATTAATCTTGGTCTCATCAGTCCATAAGATTGTGTTCCAGAACTTTTGCGGCTCATCTCTGTACTTCTTTGCAAATTCCAATCTGGCCTTCCGATTCTTACTGCTGATGAGTGGTTTGCATCTTGTGGTGTGGCCTCTATATTTCTGCTCTCTGAGTCTTCTTCGAACAGTGG
>CM055745.1:8625453-8655302 GCA_029465975.1 Dallia pectoralis | reverse complement strand
AAATACAGATGATAGCATATGCAATGATCAGATCATTCCCTAACAAATTTAAAGAATAGGATTGAGGAAAGCCTTCACACAGAGTAACAGGATGGCCTGCGCTGTTATAGACTGACCTGATGAGACAGAACTTCTGCATGGTATTTAAAGGATGAAGTACGCACACACATTTACACACAGTATTGATGGAGGACAGATGGGTCCTCAGATAGGCAGGACACAGTTTGAATTGCACAAGGGGGATGTCATGAACTGTCCCTTGTGCCTCAAACAGCATGAGTGGAGAACATATGTGGTCATCAGATAACCACCAGGTCATTGCCTCAGGAACTTAAAGGAGGAGGAGGTCAGCTGTCTTTGTTGTTCTTAACAGACATAGGCCCAAGTGTATTTGACACCCAGACACTCCGTCATCGTAAAGTAAATGAACAACTTCTTCCTGTTTCGATGCCATAAGATCAATACTCACATATCTCACATCTCTGTGCCTTTTGGCCTAAAACATCAGATGTGAGACTGATTAATTACGACCCTCTACATTAGTTACTTACTTCTACTGTCATGGGAAAAGCTTATCTCAATAGTAACTTCTTGAGTGATCTAAATTAATCCATAACAGATTACAGCCGGCCACTCAACCACAAGGAGTCGCTAGAGGACAATGTGACATGGCAGCTCTGTGTGACTTCCACCCATCCACCCAGGCAGCACTGAGACTAATTGCTCTGTAATATGCTAGATCCCTGGGCAGCGTCAGTATTCTGCAACCAGGCAATTCCTGAAGAAATGTTACAGGTGGGGAAGTTCAAGTCCTTATGAGACAACATGGTAGAATGGAGGGATATCTTCACAAAGAAAGAGTGGTATAAAATATAGTGAGAATGAATGGTGGATCAGTGGACAACAGAGGGGTGGAATGAAGATTAGTTCCAATGTTTACTATACTTGGACTGACATAATATTATTATTTATTATGTAAGGGTATTTATTTGTAATGGTGGTCCTGTAAGTTGTGGTGTGTTTCCATCCAGACCTGCTGGAATGTCTGACAGGGTTTGGTCTTTACCAGGGATGGAGGCTTGTACCTGCTGGCAGCTCAGAGCAGGTGGAGGTGGAAACACTGCAGATGTTTGTATTCCCTTCTGTTTTGTTGTCCCTCTGTTGTGTTGTTGTCATGTTGTTGGTTGTGTTGTAAATTGTCTGCTCCATTTCCTTGTTGGCTAAACCTGCATTGTCAGATCAGCTGTAAGTAATTGTCTTGTGGTGTCTGTATTGGTATTTACTAGAGTGTAGAAGTCTGTACTGGTATTGCTAGTGTGTAGAAATCTGCTAGTTTCAGCCCTATCACCAAACAATAGGCTAGGTTTCTGTCCATCACTGGACTTTAGGCTCCTAATTAGCACAGTTAGGCAGTGTGTTGCAGCAACTTCCTGCCTTTTGTTTTGAGCTAGCACTGGCAATTTGCTGCCTCCTGGGGGTGTGGTCTTCTCCCTAGGTTGCCTCCAATTAGGGTGTAATTGGGTACAATACTTAGGTCCAAGTGGTCATAGAGCGGCAGCTTGTAGCGGCGTCTTGTCTAGTGGCATTGTTGTATCCTGCAACAAAGACTGTTCTTGGGTGCTACAATACATTCAGAGTAAGTACTACACTCCATATTCTTTACAAAAAAAAAAAAATCTAAACTATACTAATATTGTTTCTATACTAATCACCTCTGAAATGTGTATGCTTCCCATCTCAACAATAGTGACTGCTCGGCGTCCATATAGACCTACTCTATACCGGAGGTGCATTCGGTCCAATCTAACCACCCTTGTGTGCACCTCCTTTGCGGAGTACCTCATTTCTGGTAGTGTCTGGAACTGTCGATCAACTGTCAACAAGACTGAATTCATCTAGGCATACGCTGTCCTCCAACACCTTGACTTTCTGGCCCTGACTGAGACGTGGATTACCCCGAAAACACTGCTTCCTTGGCTGCCCTTTCGTCATCCAGCCATGTGTTTTCCCACAGTCCTAGAACTTCCGGTCGTCGTGGAAACAGAAAAGGGCTTCTCATTTCTGCTAAATGGAGATTCTCTCCCTTCCCCTCCCTCACTTTCCCCTTCCTCGTTCGAATTTCATGCTGTCCGTGTGACGTTTCCGTTCAATATTAATATAATTGTCCTCTACCGTCCACCGGGTGCCCCCGGGTTTTTTCGAAGAGCTCGACACCCTGATTAGCGAATTTCTCGATGATGACACTCCGCTTGTCCTGCTAGGTGACTTCAACCTGCCAACGACCACATTCAAAACCTTCTTAGGCTCATCCGTCCTACCTCTCCTCTCGTCGTTTGGCCTCAGCCTCACCCAGTCAACGGCGACTCACCAGATGCTGCCCGCTGACCAACTTTAAGACCACACCCCTACCGCTATCGGACCACTTCCTAGTCTCATTTTCCCTCTCCCTCTCTTCTCGTGCATCATCAACTCCCAGCCTGGTGGTGGGTCGCATGAACACTCGATCCCTCTCCCCATCTGATCTTGCCGCTTCTGTTCTTTCATCCCTACCGTCTCCCGAATCCTTCTCCCTCTTGTCTACGGAATCTTCCACTCTTCTAGCATCGCTATCTACATCCTATGACTCGCTCTGCCCTCTTTCCTCCCGGCCAGCCCGAGCCGCACCTCCTGTGCCGTGGCTAAATGAAACCATTCGTAGCCACAGGAGAGAACTTCGTGCAGCCGAGCGGAAGTGGAGATCCACCAAAATTCCAAGCGACTTGGCTTCCCTCCAGTCCCTCCTCACCGCCTTTAACTCTAATCTGACCACCGCTAAAGCTGCTTTCTATCACCGGAAATTCCAGGACTCCGCTTCCAACCCAAAAAAGCTCTTCTCCACCTTCTCCACACTCCTCACCCCTCCTCCACCTCCTCCGTCATCGTCCCTTTCAGCTGACCACTTTCTTACCCACTTTTCAACAGAATGTGGACAACATTCGAGCATCATTCACCCATCTGCCAGAAATTGCTATGTCCCCTCACACTGACCCTGTCCCTGGTCTGAGTGCCTTCTCCACGCTCGGTCCGGAAGACACCCTGCAACTGGTCCAATCCAGCCGACCGACAACATGCCCGCTTGACCCTATCCCTTCCCCACTCCTCCAGTCCATCTCCACGGACCTTCTTTCATATCTCACATCTCTAATAAACACTTCTCTAACCTCAGGATGTGTTCCTTCGGACTTCAAGATGGCCAGAGTGACTCTGCTCCTCAAGAAACCGTCTCTCGACCCGTCGGATGTCAGCCCTGTGTCCCTCTTGTCCTTCCTTTCCAAAACGCTTGAACGCGGCGTAGCTGACCAACTGTCCTCCTACCTCTCGCAGAACAATCTCCTGGACCCTAACCAGTCAGGATTCAAGACGAGCCACTCAACTGAAACAGCGCTGCTCTGTGTAACTGAAGCCCAACGCAAGGCCCAAGCCAACTCTCTCTCCTCTGTTCTCATTCTACTAGACCTATCTGCTGCCTTCGACACAGTCAACCATCAGATCCTGCTCTTCACCCTCTCTGACCTGGGGATCTCAGGAGCGGTGCATTCCAGGTTTTCCTCCTACTTGTCGGACCGTTTTTACCAGGTGGTGTGGCGAGGCTCGCCGTCGAACATGCAGCCCCTTGTCACTGGGGTCCCCCAAGGATCGGTCCTAGGCCCTCTCCTTTTCTCCTTATACACCCGGCCTCTTGGCTCTGTCATATCCTCTCATGGCCTCTCCTATCACTGCTATGCAGATGATACCCAACTATTTTTCTCATTCCCACAGTCTGACACCTAGGTAGCATCCCGTATCTCTGCATGTGTGACTGACATCTCGGCCTGGATGTCTGCACACCATCTGGAACTCAACCTAGGTAAAACTGAACTGCTCTTCTTCAAAGGAAGAGCCTGCCCGCTCCAGGATCTGGCCATTACGGTGGACATTGTCACAGTCCCCGCTACCCAATGTGGGAAAAACCTTGGCGTGACCCTTGACAACTCCCTCTCATTTTCTGCACACATCAAGGCCGGTCTTGCAGGTTCATGCTCTATAACATTCGGAAAGTAAGGCCGTATATTACGCAGTAAGCCACACAAGTGCTGATCCAGGCACTTATCTTCTCCCGTCTCGACTACTGCAACTCCCTTCTGGCTGGTCTCCCAGTGTGCGCCATCAAACCCCTGCAACTCATTCAAAATGCAGCAGCCCGCCTGATCTTCAATCTACCAAAGTTCTCCCACGTCACTCAGCTGTTCCGCACACTACACTGGCTCCCGGTCGAAGCACGCATCCACTACAAAACCATGGTGCTAGCCTATGGGGCACTAAGAGGAACCGCCCCCTCCTACATCCAGTCACTAATCAAGCCGTACACACCCACGCGAGCACTTCGTTCTGCCACCTCAGGCCTCTTGGTAGTGCCATCCCTACGGGAGGGCAACTCCCGATCTGCTCAGTATAAATTGTTCTCCGTGCTTGCCCCGCAATGGTGGAACAACTCCACTCTGGAGATCAGATCATCGGACTCTCTACCAATCTTCAAAAAACGTCTAAAAACATTCCTCTTCAAACTGTACCTGCAGTAGCTCCATGAATGGAGCTCCACAACTCTTGCCTGTTCGAAACTCCACTACGGAATCATTCCTCTACGATTTTCACCCATTCCTCCTCTCCTAGCACCCCTTCTATCTCTAGCACTTCCGCCTGCACCCACCCAGGAACAACGTACTTATTACCTTTTTGATGTGTGTTTTAGCTATATGTGAAATGCCTGCACTTAATGTAAGTCGCTCTGGATAAGAGTGTCTGCTAAATGCGCAAAATGTAAATGTAAATGTGTTGTTGTTTATTATTACTCACCTCAGAGTCTCCAGTTTACATTGTGGATCTTTTACCAAAGCAGAGAGCTGCTTCACCCCTGTATCCTTCAGGTCATTGTTACTCAGATCCAGCACTTTCAGATGTGAGGGGTTTGACTTCAGAGCTGAGACCAGAGAAGCACAGCCTTCCTCAGTGATTCTACAACCTGACAGTCTGGAGAGAGATTATCATGATATCACAAACAGAACAATAGTTCAGAATAACATTAGAATAGTCTTTATAGATTACATCACTATCATGTCAACTCTATTTAAGACATACTTTTATAAACTCACATTCCCAATACATGTCAAACAAATGTAACTCTAAATATATAAACAAAATTTCCGATATAGTAAGTTATGTCACAAAGCGAACAACAGTTAATTTAAGAACAGCCTTTATAGAATAAATAATGTAAACCCTGCATAAGGACAGAGCTTAAAAGAAGTACTAGGATTGTGTGTGTGTGTGTGTGTGGTTGGGGGGGGATTTGTATGACTGTACTTACAGAGCAGTTCTGCAGGTCTTAATTACTGGCAGCAACCACAGAAGACCTTTGTCTGATCTGGAGTATTTCTTCAGGTCAAACACATCAATCTCCTCTTCTGAAGTCAGTAACACATAGACCAGAGCTGACCACTGTGCAGGAGACAGATCTTCACTGGAGAGACGTCCTGAACTCAGGAAATATTGGATCTCCTCCACTAGAGAACGGTCATTCAGTTCATTCAGACAGTGGAACAGATTGATGCATCTCTCTGAAGAGGGATTCTCCCTGATCTTCTCCTTGATGTAATTGACTGTTTCTTCATGGTTCTGTGAGCTGCTTCTGGTCTTTGTCAGTAAACCTTGTAAATGCTTCTGATTTGATTCCAGTGAGAGGCCCAGAAGGAAGCGAAGAAAAAGATCCAGGTGTCCAGTCTCACTCTGGAAGGCTTTATCCACTGCTGTCTTGTTGAAATCGATTTCAGGTTTATTGGTTGATTGTTGTTCATCCATTAGATTTGTATTATTGTTGTTGAATGAGATAAACACATATAGAGCAGCTAGAAACTCCTGAATGCTCAGATGGACAAAGCAGAACACCTTCTCCTGGCGCACAGACTCTGTTCTAAACATCTGTGTACAGACTCCTGAGTACACTGATGCTTCATTCATATCAATGCCACACTCTTTCAGGTCGTTCTCATAGAAAATCAGATTGCCTTTCTGTAGCTGTTGAAAAGCCAGTTTTCCCAGTGTCTTAATGCTCTCTGTATTCCAGTGTGGATCTGTCTCTTTTTTCCCATCATACTTTACATTCCTGTTTGTGGACTGAAACACAAGGAAGTGTGAGTACATGTCTGTTAGGGTCTTGGGCAGCTCTACTTCATCTGTAGTCAACATGTGTTCAAGGATTGTAGCAACAATCCAACAGAAGACTGGTATGTGACACATGATGTGGAGGCTCCTTGATGTCTTTATGTGTGAGATGATTCTGCTGGCCAGGTCCTCATCACTGAATCTCTTCTTGAAGTACTCCTCTTTCTGGGGGTCATTGAACCCTCTCACCTCTGTCACTTGGTCAACACACAGTGAAGGGATCTGATTGGCTGCTGCAGGTCTGGTAGTTATCCAGAGGAGAGCAGACGGAAGCAGATTTCCCCTGATGAGGTTTGTCAGCAGCATATCCACTGTGGTTGACTCTGTTACGTCAGAACAGCTCTTGTTGTTCTTGAAGTCAAGGGGCAGTCGACACTCATCCAGACCATCAAAGATGAACAGAACTTTATAGTTGCTGTAGTTAGAGATTCTTGCTGTTTTGGTTTCAATTGAGAAATGATTGATGAGCTGAATCAAACTGAGTTTTTCCTCTTTCATCAAATTCAGCTCCCTAAAAGGCAGTGAGAATACAAATTGGAGATCCTGATTGGCTTTTCCTTCAGCCCAGTCTAGAATGAATTTCTGCACAGAGACAGTTTTTCCAATTCCAGCGACTCCTTTTGTCAGCACAGTTCTGATAGGTTTGTCTTGTCCAGGTATGGGTTTGAAGATGTCATTACATTTTATTGCTGTCTCTGGTCTTGCTTGTTTCCTGGTTGTTGTCTCAATCTGTCTCACCTCATGTTCATTATTGACTTCTCCACTTCCACTCTGTGTGATGTAGAGTTCTGTGTAGATCTTATTCAGAAGTGTTGGGTTCCCTTCTCTAGCGATACCCTCAAATACTGACTGACACTTCTTTTTCAGGTAAGACTTGTGTTCACGTTGACAAATCATAGCAGGCTGACCTGAATGAAAATACAATATATAATATAATACATACAGTATAAATGTAAAACTAAATATTATTTACTGATATGTACATTTATTGAGTTATAATAATTGTAGAATATTCTAATCTTCTCTGTTTCTTCCCTTTTTCTGTCTTCTATGTTAATTTATTTAACACATCACTACTAGAAGAGGTCAGAATGTGTTGTCTTAAAGGTGCTACATTATTATTATTGAGTCAAACAGCTACATAAAGCTTTTAAATGTTCCTCATAATGAAACATTCAACAGTAAAGTCAGACAACTCTTACTTTTCTCCAGTGTGTCAGCAAGCTCCTTCTGGTTCATGTTCCTCAGGACATGCAGTGTGATCTTCAGAGCTCCCTCTTTGGCACTGCTCTCCTGCTTCACATCTTCAGGGTCCACACCTTCCTCATCCTCCCTCTGACTCTCAAAGCATTCTTGGAGATCTGAACTCACCATTTTCTTGAACCTCTCTAACTCTTTCTTGACAAATATCATGATATTCTGTTCAAGTAACTGAAAGAGGCAGAGTGGAAAAAGTTCACATGGGACTGAATTAAAGTAAATTACCAGAACAATATTAACAAATGCATGAATGATTGACAGATTAACTTGACTTGAGGTAAACATAAATAAATGCACATAACAAGACCACATACAGTGAATATGGAGGACAGGTCTGTTTGATGACTCTGGACAGATTGACCACTGAGAATCTCAGTCTCTGTTCTCTCCTGTTGGTCTCTGTGGGTGAAACATGACATTACATTTATTCTTCCAAAATCAGAACAGACTTCTACAAATGTTTAAGTTAAAATTTTCAAGACTAACAACATTATTTTGGTAAATCCAAAAAACCTAATCACTCATCTTTAATTTCAAACATACCCTTAAATTAATTATTCAACGAAAAAGTAAAGAAAGTAGGAAAATAGATATAGAAAAGATTGTGACCCGGGAAAACAAACAACAACATTTTATCAGAAACAATAAGTATAGATCAACAAAACATTTAAAATAATTGTTTAAATGTAAAAAGATGATCAAATTTGTTTTGTTCAATTGAGATATTGTTATTGTTACTAAAAAACAAGCGCACCATATATACATGTACACACACATGGAAGTAAATATATTATACTAAATCACCTATAGGATAAATACTTAATACACACATGGAAGTCAATATATTATACTAAAACACCTATAGGATCAATACTTAATACAACACATGGAAGTCAATCTATTATACTAAAACACCTATAGGATCAATACTTAATACACACATGGAAGTCAATCTATTATACTAAAACACATATAGGATCAATACTTAATACAGATGGGAAAAGTGTAAATTAACAATCTAATCAATATATTAAAACACCTGCAGTCTTTGGTAAATCACACTTTCAAAGTGTAGATATATAAATGTATGTATACAGTAAGGATCTAGTTTGTCAGTAAAGTATTTTGTGTTAAATGTTGAACCCAGGTAGACTAATCAGATAATGGGAACTAAATAAACAGATAAACAATCACTGACCCATGAGGTTTAATTACCTTTGATCAGTAGAAAAGTCTCCCTCTCTGAACTGTATAGGTTGTCCCATAGACCGGTCACTCTTCATGGACACACAGCTGGGTACAGGAGAGGTTGGTCTCTCTTTATGGTCCCTGGAAATAATAGTTAAATACAACAGAGTGTTTATGTTTATAGTGGACTTTCTAAGGAGTGATTGTTGTATTTGGACACAGTTAGTCTGTGTCTCTTTCTGGACCCTATAATTTATAATGAAGGAGGTTCCAGTGTGTTTTGTATATAGTGGACATAGGAGTGATTAGTGTGTTTGAACCAACTAAGAGTCTCTGACAATTAACTGTCTTGTTTAAATGTTGAAATAAGTTACACTATTAGTTAAATTACATTTATTTTGTACAAGTTAGGATGTAATTGTTACTGCACTAATCTACACAGATGAAAGTCAATCTATTATCTATCAATCTATGACGTCCCATAGACTTGTCAATCATAGACTCACAGCTGGGTACAGGACAGACTGGTTTATCCAGCTGGATTGGGCTTCAACACAACAGAGGGAAATATTCAGTCACTTTTCTACTCTGAACTCTGATGGAGAAACAAATAAAACCAAATTAATATAATGTCACCTTTTAGCTGTGGTGTCATGTTCCCCAGAGAGACTGATTTCAGAGGCAGTGCCCCTGTCTTCTCTCCCCCCAGTAAGACTCATTTTAAAGGAAGTAGCCCTGTTCTCTCTGTTTGCTTAAACCTGTAAACAAATAATGGAGAAAAAACACTTTAGATCAATAATTAAACTGTAAAGAATAGAAGACACAATGTCTGGATTAGATACAAACTGAACAATGACACATAACTGTAATCAAGTAAATATGATTCAATAACAAACATGTAATGAATATTTGCTTTGACATCCATTTCTCTATACAACTGATTCACTCCCTATGTGAGAATATGGACTGATTAACTTAACTGTAGTAGCAGCACTTTAATACTGATAATTACTTACTCCAAGTTGTTGTTCTCTCCGGTTTGGTTTTATAATAATCATTATGAAATCATTTGGTTGATCATTTTCAGTGAAATTTTAAAATCTACTACTAAAAATGCTAATCTTATGCTGCTCCGTCAGAACAAAATGGATACTGAACAGGTATTTACTTTTGGTTTCACCTGTGCTACCTGTCCCCTCCCCCAAACAGGTATTACATAAGTTAACCAATAGGGGGCACTAACAGATATTTGATCTCAGTCACTGCAGTTCAGCAAAGTCAAAGTCTATTATTGGTCAAATGCACCTAATAACATAGAGTCATTCTGAACAATGACATTATTGTGAAACTGCACACAGCATATAGGCAGTAATAATTTAAGAAAATGTAAAGCAGGAATAATATATAAAATAGTAGCAATTGTAGAAATGTTATAAATGGGGAATATGAACAATATGAATATATATTATATTACAGTATTTCTGAATTGCTAAAACACTAAAATCCATTAGAAAAACCAAAGTTGCAAGTGTACAAATCACTTCATTTATTGAATCACACAGTTTGCAGAACTTTAAACACTTCTCATGTGGTTAGACCCAACTAGCAAATCGGAATCAGTCTTTGTGCAAAACTGTAAACACATTGTCATTCACAAAGCACATGTAGCATACTAGCATTGTGGTCCACATCAACTCAAAATGGCACAGCCCCAAAAGTGAAACACAAGCAACACACTGTTGTCATTGGTAACACACAAGCACTCAAAATGTAACACACCTGCTTTGTGTGTTGTGTTTTGAAAGTGTTTAATGCAATTGACAATTGAGTTAAAGGCTGAGAAATAGCTTATGGTTTGGGAGATAGCAATAGTGCAATAGTGTATCAGTGATAGCAGAGCCACAAGCAACATCAGCCAGCTTTGTTGTTTATGAGCCCACAACATCAGCATCATGCGCCATGCTAGGAGATACTTCCATCAATGTTTGGCAAGAGAAAACATATGTTGTGATGTGGTCAAAGTATTGTGGCCAGACCCAGCCCGGAGAAGAGATGAAGCGTAGCTTAGCACTGGTGACTCCACCCCCCTACCAATTCCTGGACTGCCCCACCCCCCACACACACACACAATTGTGTTCTTTACTGTATTCTAAAGAATATACTTTTGGTTTACATATGTTTATGGTTTTGTTGTATGCTACTGTATACAACAGTAATGTTTGGCCTAATGAATATTTTCTGTTTCTACATTGCATTGGTGATTACAGTGTACTTGTTACCCCTCTCATCAGATTACTTTCACTGTAGAACATTGTATTGAAATGTAGATATTTGATGCAAATGCTTCATTCTGACATGTGTTTATGGCATTTTGAATGCAGTGTTTCATTTTGAAGGAGATGTGAGGCATTTTGCATTTTGTGTGTGCAGTTTTGGGAATTGTGTGTAGAGTTTTGAAAAAAAGAGATTTAGTTTTGAAAATGTTTGTAAGCAGTTGGAACAAACTGCAAGCAGGAGAGCATCTGTAAGAGGAGGAGCTTCATCTACTTCTATGGCCACAACCAGTGAGAGTTCAGGACACCCTCTTCTAGCAGATGACAATGATTTGGAGGACATAGAAGGTTTGCATGTTAGAAAAAGAGAAACATGGTATATGCTTATGTTGGGAATACAGGTGAAGTAATACAAATATAGCAAAACCGATAGGAATACATGGTCAGCTCTAACATCTGTCCGGCTATGTATGAATGTTAAGGAAGCAGTTGAACCCTTATTATAAAACCTATTGCATGGTACTGACTACTATGCTCCTGTTTTTGACCTCACATAATGGTAGGATTGGAAATCTACCACTGATCCGAAGCGTGCTGCGCAAGACTTCAAAAGGGCTCTACTGGGCCAGAATGAATCCGCAAGACCCCTCCGTCTTAAAATGGACCTGGCAGACAGTGAGGAGGACAGCTAGGGAGAGAGGGCTCTGCTGTGGTTCTACAAGGAAAAGTGCAATTGGGCTTCTCTCCGCTGATTTGTACATTGGAAGGTTGGCATAGCAATACAGCACAACCACACCCAATGACAAGGCATTTAAGTTATTACAAGGGCCATCCCAGAACAGTTCTTATTTGTGGAAGAGTCTGAGATTGACTGAGACATCAGTTGATGTCTTTTACTTTCCTTTATGAAATTGTGAAGAATTATATCTGTAGGTTTACTGCCTACCAGAGATTTGGTTGTAATTTTACAGGATTTGAGCTTTTTGAAATGTTTACAAAAATCTACTAACTGACTAACAGCAAAGTGCTGTGATAAAACGGGCCGATAAATGAAGTAATAGGTGGCTGCCCTATTGTTAATGAGTTGTACTGTACAAGAAGGTTTATTTATTTTCAGGAAATTCTGCTGTTGGACCTGGAGTCGTCCGCCACTTCTTCACCACATTGATGGCCAAAATTCAATTTGGATTTAACTTGAACCTTGGTAAGTAGTTTGGGTTCAGTTCCTCAAGGGACTTGTGTTCTGCATATTGTGTGTTAAGCCCACACTCTGTAAAGGCAAACCACCATGCTGTCAATCAACGGTATCATTGTCTGACCTTAACAGCCAGCTCTCCCGTTCCCCCTTCTAACCCATCCCTGCTTTTGTCTTTGTATTATGCCATTACTCATGTGCATTACTAATTAATTAATGTATTGCTTCAATAATTCTTTAGCGCCGTGTGTGTTATTGTGTCTTTCTTAGGGAACACGGCACAGGCGTTTCTCTTTGAGGGACAGCCTGACCACCTTGTCCATGCCACATCAGAGTTTCTCATTGAGAGTCATCTTTTTGAGGTGGCCGGTAGAATACTGGGCCACTCATTTCTTCATGAAGAGCCTTGCTTTGCTGGGTTGAGTCCAGCTATACTACATGTGGTATTCTGTGGTGATCCAGAGATGACAACAGTTGTCCTGGAGGACTGCCCACACCTGGATGTGAGAACCACAATGCAACTGGTATGTTCTAATTACCCTAAATATATTTGATATTTTTTGGTTGGGCAAATCAGCGTTCTTTGGGTAACTATGGGTATGTTTTTAAGTGCTGTGCCTATTCCAAACCAATTAAATGGGTGACTTCCCAGATTGTTTAGTGTGACCCTGTGGTGGGTCAGGTTACATTGCCTCTATGTACCAAACAAGTATGTCTCTTTTGCATGTATTTTCTCTCAGGAACTGAGACGGGGCCTGAAAGAAACAATGTTGTGGCCCCTCCTGACATCCAGACCTGATGTCGTCCCGCTCCTTTTCCCCAGAACCAAGGAAATGCAGTACACGCCACAAGTGATCATTCTTAAAATACTGTTTGGACATAATGATCATGTTTTATGCAACCAAAATGACAGTTTCAGGATATTATGGATCAGACAAACTTCTGTGATGTTAGATGAGTCCATTGTTTATGTTCTGCAACTCTAATACCAGTTTGTAGGGTTAAAGCTGAAGAGGAATGGGAATTGGACCAGTGTAGTTAGCTTGTAACCAAAATAGCAGTAGCTTGAATGAGGCTTCAGAAGTTGAGCAAATATGTGTATATAATGTACAATGTTTCATATAATAAATGACTGCTTTGAAGATGATCCTAGATCGCATCAATTGGCCCCTTGAGAATGACAGCGACGAGGATGAAGACTTCAGCCTGGAGGAGAGGTGCCGCACCACCGGCTTCTAAGGACGTTCATAGAAAATGGTATGTGACAAGATGCCTCTTTACAATACTGTTCAGTTACTGTTGAGTTCAATAAAAACTATACATGATGTATGTGTGGCTGGAAAATAAATGCTTTGGCTGTAAATATTGTTTATTAAGAATGTTTAGAAATAAGAGAAAATATTGAAGAACATTTATATCCTCTAAATTCCACAGCATCATCAACACAGCTGGCTGAACTACTCACATTCTGGGTTGGATGGGAGGTTCTTCCACAGAAGATAAGTGTTGAAATGTCACATGGTCCATTTCCACCCTCATCTACCTGCTTTGAGAGGCTGAAATTGCCTGTGCATTTTGACTCCTATACAGACTTGGACACAGCACTTCAAGCATCTATTCAGAGTGCTCACAGAGGAGTCGGTCTAATGTAATGAGGGCAGTGAGGAAAAGAAAAGTAGGCTGATGGCAGTAGTTTTTAGAGAACAAACAGTTCTGTGTTAACGTTCTTAGTTTGAGTTCATACAGCATATCTTTAGATTATTTTTTAAATGTTTTTATTTGTAGAAGGGCCCAGTGGCGGCTCCAGTGATGTTCTGTTGCAGGTTGCCATGGGGATGCTCAGCACTTAAGAGAAGGTGCTTCAATTTTGGGGTGTTTCATTATGTAGGTCGGATTGGACCACCCTTGGTAGACACATATAATAATATATATTAAATTATTCAACTCAAGGGCTATAGATAAAACATACATACGCCTGCCAATGTTAACCTCTGTAAATAATATTTCACACAATTCTGTCACAGTCGAGCCAATACAATGGTGCAGCAACAGAAGGCTGCACGCTTTGGCCTAAAATGCTCAGATAACGAAATCACACAGCCAGTTACCAACACGAGTCTAATGATGAATCAGCAGTGTTCCTATTATTGGAGCATCATAAATGTAACTAAAGACAATATTTGTGCTTCAACCACCAAATTAATTACATTTGTAATAGCCAACATATAGGGGAAATCAAGCACTAACCATAGACGTCTTCACAACAAAACAATACGTCTGTTGCTGTGATTGAGTGTGAAGGCATCAATCAGGGCCTGAATTTCATTTTTTAAACTGGGGGGGAATTCCCCCCTTAAATGGGTCACATGGGGGGATCTAAAGATTCTAGGGAGAGAATCACTTTTGATGCATTTATCTAATTAAATCATCTTCATTTATTAATATCTACAGATTTGTATGCATGAATTGTGCATTTCCAGTTGTCCCACATGTGGGTGGCCCCTGCAAACTATCTGAAAGTGGTTTGAGGTTAATAGGTCACTGCACAAAAAACCTAATGAGATTTCCAGTATTTAAATGTATTTTTAAAACTTAAAATGTTTTGAAAAACCAAATTCTGTGCAACATGTGAAAGACCTTTGTAGACAATATGAAAGTAAATTGAGGTTTTCAAGTGATTTCACAAAAAGATAGATTTATACAATTTTTAAATGTTTATTAAACGTCTCTTACACCATTTCCTTTAAAAAAACAAAGCTGTGCAAAATGTGAGTGTCCTCTATAAAACAATCTTAAAGTGGTTTGAAGTTTCAAGGGCAAATGGTTAAACAGCAATTGAATTAATAACGTTGAGACTTTATTGACGGTCCCTAACTATAAGCTGTCGGAGGTTTCTGTCGGCCGATCACCCAGGTGTAGTGTGTCTGCTTGCGGGAAAACCGGACCTGATCTCGGGCTCCGAATATCCGTTAAATACCCAATATCGTATATCCAACCAATTTTACCTCAGTCTGAGATGAAGCAAATATATTTGTGCGGGAATTTCTCGCACCATAAAAACTAACCTTGCAGGAATGGTTTAAATTATGCGCAATCCCTGCAATCTCGCACCGAAATTCAAGCCCTGATCAATGATGTTGTCGCAGTCAAGGGTCCTCGTTCTCTCCGTGTTTATAGCCAAAAGTGCCAGATTACTGGTCCTAGTGTCGCCACTACTGTTCCTCAGGTCGTTTTGTACACGGCCCAGGCAAGAAAAACTGCATTCACAGCTAACTGATGTGACAGGAAGTGTCACGTTAAGGTCAAAAGTTTACCAAGCCAAAGCATTAGCCAAAGCAGATCACCTGTTTGTGCCTCATGTTATTTTATACAAAAATATTTATTTTTAAATTATTATTTCCCATTTAACAACATTCAAAAGGACAATTCAAACATGACATTAAAATATAAAAAAATTACAGACATTTCTTGGGGTGCTGGGCGGGTGCTATGGCATTTATAGGGGGAGCTACAGCACCATCTAGCCCCCCCCCCCCCGAATGCTTGGGTTTCTGCACCCACCTTATTAATCAGCCATGTATTTTCTTCCATATCTTTTTTTCAGGTATGAAGTAAATTTGTTCTCAAAGCATTGGTTCTAAATGTTTTATTCCAATGCCACCCACTTAAACACAAAATGCCATTATCACATCTTCTATCCATCATCCTTGATAGACGTAGCACTGTCTCCAAGTAGGCCTCCATTGCATCGGAGCAGGACTCCACTGGACCAGGTAATGAGGCCACTTCATCATCCTCAAGTTGACGAGGCAGTTGAACCTCAGGAACAGTCACTCTGTCATGGTGGTTGTGTGGTCCATCCTAGTCGATTCCAATGTCTGCATCAACCTGAAATACACAATACATTTCACACAAACGTTTGTAAATTCAGCTAAAGAATCATATGCAATTTACCTGGTAAACAGTTCTAAAGCATGTAAGGTCCTTTTCTGTTTTTACAGTAACTTAGTGAATTGCACTGCATTTGTAACCACCCAAGGTGTCTATAATAGGTCAGTTACATTTCTTTTTCTACAGAATAACAACATGTAAGTAAAACAACAATGCCTTTGATTGAGCCAGATAATTCAGTAGCAAACGTTACAATTGATATACCTCTGCTAGATCCTCCAGATCTTCCCATGCGTGGTTCATCCACAGTTGCAAAGGAGTTTGATTGTGCTCAGTTCTGAGACCATGATTGTTCCAGACATCTTTGAAGGAGTCAAGGTGCTTCTGTACAAGTGGAATTGAGCTCCAGTGCAAAGCATACAAATGGACTTCGTTGTCTGGGTCAAGACATCCCTGCTCTAGATGTGGTAGAACAGGTCCAGTACATGCTCATAGACGTCCCTCCACATCCTAAAAAGTCTGTAAATATACAGCAAACAATTAATTGACTTGATTTTCCTTTAGTGTGGGTTGTGGTGGTTGTACATTACATCACACAGCCGACCTTTGGTTGTGGACACGTCGCCCTGTGATGAGGTTCTGTTTGCTCCACTTCTCTGGATCATTGACTCTGGCACAACTGTTCTCCCCACCTTTGTCTGAACGAACCTTTGACGGCAACCCAAACTGATCAACAGCTCGTAGAAAGCTGTTGTAGACCGTGTCTGCACGGTTATTTGTCCAGACTAAGGTACACTAGCAGTCGACTGAAGCCGTCGATTCCACCGTGAACCACTAACCATCTGTTTAAGGGAAAAAAATTAATAATGAGCGTTTTCCCTTAAAATATGAAATGATGCTGAAAACCAAATAGGGCAGCGGCTTGACTTTGCATTTCAGTTGTGTCAGCGGCCGAGGCTCAATTAAATGTTGCCAACAGCGCCACCTAGGTAAGATAGTAGAGCCCTAGGAACTCTGAATAAATATATAATAAAAACAAGGTTCTTTTCAATTTGGATGAGAGCAGTGAAACAGCAACCCAAGAGGAGGCAGAGGCGAACGTATAAATTAACAATTATTTATTTCTCCTAACAATGGTAAAATGCATATGTAAAAGATAAACTGTCCATAGTCTTCAGCGCTATGTCCTTAAAAGTCCACCCCGCTGTATCACCAACCGATCCGCGCCTGGGCACAAAGAAACAGGGAACCAGTACCAATCCCAGGTAGCATACCAAAAATCATGCACCGTAATGGATACGACAACGTGGCCGGACACAACCCTAGCAGCTAGCGCCGTAGCACAGAGTACACTTCCTTCAACACACATCAACAGGCCCGTACTCACGATTAGCCCGGGCCATAATGGAGATCCTGTTACGGGCCCAGTGGGTGAAGAAGTTGCCTTGTACTCAAGGATGCTGCTGCTGCTCTACAGGGGTCCGCGCCAACGGCCTTCTCCAATTCTGTGTCACTGGCAAAACTGGTGTGTTGGTTCGTTCTCTCTTCACCTCTGGTCCAGGCTTCCTGTTTATATAGGCCAAGCCCTGCCTCTTGCATACACCCATAGGTCCATTGTTTGTGGCTGATTGGCCCTTATTGGTGGCTTGTCACCGGGTACAATTGTTTAAAGAAATACAACGCACACAAAATCAATTCAAAGCACACAAGGAATTATAAATCAAAACAACTCAAAGCACACAAGGAATTAGAAATCAAAACAACTCAAAGCACACAAGGAATTATAAATCAAAACAACTCAAAGCACACAAGGAATTATAAATCAAAACAACTCAAAGCACACAAGGAATTATAAATCAAAACAACTCAAAGCACACAAGGAATTATAAATCAAAACAACTCAAAGCACACAAGGAATTATAAATCAAAACAACTCAAAGCACACAAGGAACTATAAATCAAAACAACTCAAAGCACACAAGGAATTATAAATCAAAACAACTCAAAGCACACAAGGAATTATAAATCAAAACAACTCAAAGCACACAAGGAATTATAAATCAAAACAACTTAAAAGACACAATAAATCATAAATCATAGTAAACATGCAACACAATTGTCCACCCTGTGACAGTAGCATTCACTATAAAAACAGTAGCTCAAGGGTTTTTATAAGCTCCAAGCATAGGTCTATCATTGATATATTGGTATTAACAATGCCATTTGTGTTGTGTTATAACTAGACTAACATCCTGTACAAGGCCCCTACTGGGCAGTTGTTGGCTTGGTGTTGCAGTATAATTTAATAAAGTTAGCATATGAACATTATGATTATAATCACAGATGGTAGTTATTGCACTCTACCTTATCAACTTGTGATTTCCATCAATGTGCCATAAATCCACTCTGCACAAAGAGGCTTGCACCCTTGACACTAAAAAGACTATATATTGTAACGCAGGAGGGGTTTGGTTGAAGTTAGTTACGTTTTTATTGGTTAATTGAGGGAGATGTCTAGCCTAGTTCAGTTATTGGGGGACAGGTTAAGGGGGCGGGAGTTACAGAAAGGGGAAAAAGGAGTGAGGGAGGTTCTCTTTGCTACTGGTCGTCTAGGAGTGCGGTTCCGTATGTGTCATCCACCAGGCTAGTTAATTGTATTTGTTTCGGCGGACATCTCAACCGCAGGGTAGCTGTCGTGTTTGAGCATGAGGAAATACAACTGGGCTCACTGAGCTATCAAAACGAACAGTGGTCTCTGCCTCTTTGTGTCTCGTGAAGTGGTCTGTTTCTCCGCAACGCTAGAATATAAAAACAATATATATATTGAAAAGTGGAGTCCAGTTTCAGTTTTTCAGAACGGGAAAATAAAACCTTCATACCCCCACCTAGCCCGATGGGACCCAACAGAGTAGGAGAGAGGTAAAATAATATTTGAATAGGCCCCCAATAACCACAAGCGCACAACACTAAACGGACCCAAAGGACAGACAGAACAACAACAGAGACAGACAGAAAGACAGAGCAGCTTAATGCAGAGAGAGCAGGCAATCGACGCGGTAATGGCAACCAGGACAGAGCATTTACACTAGTCTGAAGGCAATCTCACCAGTCCCTCAAAGTAGGAAAGAAAGGGCTGCACATTTGAATGTTTTGAATGGAGGCTTTATGTTTCTGTCACGAGTGGTGTGGGGGCGTGGCTACACATTAATTCGGTGATTCACTTCCTTGTTTGCCTTTGTCACTCAGCTGTTTCGTATTGTAATCTAGTGGGCTATAAAGGGGAGCTAACAAGTCACTCCTTGTTCAGCATTGTTAGATGTCATGAGCTATATGTGGTGAGTGTGCTTGCGCTACTGGAGGTATTGGAGTATGTTTGTTTAAGTCGCTTTATGCGGATTTTCATTTCAGTCCTACAGTTTAGTGTTTTCCGCCGTTCTCGGTTTGTTTTGTGTTCTTTATAATAAATACTTGAACTGGATTCGACGACTCTGCTCATGGCTTATTCCACACTACGCCGATCAGTGCGTGACAGTTTCTGACAACATTTTCTTTCTATACTTTCAGGTTTCTGGCTCCAATATGATTTGTCAGTGTAAGTTGTGTCCAACTTATTTCCATTACAGAATACATGTATTTAAACAGGGCACCAGAGCTGTGCTCGAGACCACCTAAAGCGAGACCGAGACGAGACCGAGACCGAAGGGGGCCGAGACCGAGAAGAGACCAAGACCGAAGGGGGCCGAGACCGAGACGAGACCGAGACCGAAGGGGGCCGAGACCGAGACGAGACCGATACCAAAGGGTGCCGAGACCGAGACCAGTCATATCAACACTAAATAACATTACATGTTTTTGGTTCAGTGACCAATGTAAAAAAACACTTGACCAACAGCATCAGATCATCTACTGTGTTGTCATCCTGAATGAAATGAATTTTATTTAAAGAGTATGTAGGCCTATTTATTGTCTTATGTAACCATAAAATACGAAAATAAAACCATGATTTTAAAATGCAGGCTATGATATTAAAATGTCTAAAAATCGAATAAATGAAAATCCATCAAACTGTATGTCCTATGTTGATGTAGTAAATGCTAACACATTTTAGATCACAAGCGACTTGCAATCAAATGATTTGCGCATGATTGGCCGATAAACAAATCTATTTATAATTATTTATCCGTCCACAGGCACGCAGCTTCAGTTGTTTGTCTGCTTGAGCAGGACACGCAAACGAACCGGTTGCACTGCGCACAGTGTTCATTAGTCTTGTTACGAGTGCACATGAGACAGCAGCAGTGTTCATATAGATCAGACCGAAACCCGTACAGTTTAATGAAGATCGGACCAAAACGGGTCCAGTTTGATATAGATCGGACCATAACCGGTCCAGTTTTATGCTCTTTCTGCCGTATGCCCCCCGGACTTATGTATGTCCCACGTCCTTCTGTGTGCATGAGTAATTTCATTTATCGCCAATTTGTAGTAAGCCTATTAATAATTATTGTTTATATTCGTTTAATTTCGATACAAAACAATATTTTGTTGAAGTCTCTTGTAGGCTATATGAATACACTGTGGTTCATTCGTTATTAATTATTGAGTACAATAGGCGCATGACACATGAATGGGGCTGTATGTATTTGGCGGAATTCGTCCTGTTTATTTAGTGAAACATATTTCTTTATAAACGTACCTCTTTTTTGTAGTTCAACCAAGCCAATCAGACTATTGTCTATATGTGTTCTCGTAGTATTTGTCTGTGTATCGCCGATTCAACCATTGCCATCATAGGCTCAGTGAAGTGTGATCGGTGTCTGGGTACCGCAGTTAGGGTACCAACGCCCAGCGGCGTGGGATTTTGGCGACAGGAAGGCAGTTTAGGTATCAAAAAACATGTAAATAGTAGTTTTATATATTGTTCGGTTTGTGATTTTGCAATTCTGAAAACGGGACAAGGTAAAATGCACGGATTTAGGAAAAGTCATGGAAGGACGTCGGCTGTAGCTTTTGAACATTATATATGTATTTTAATTACTAACCGCTGTGTGTTTTCGGACAAATTATTTATTTGTGCTCAATGTGCTGAATATAGGCAAAATGAATATAATGGCAGATTGTGCAGACATGATCGAGCATATGTTTAAGATTGAAGTATTTACATGAATGGGTGCACCCTCTAGCGACGCTGGGGGTGGGCTTTTCTTCAAAAGTAGATAGCCATTGGCGGGATAACCCACATCAGAAAAAAACAGTCTGACTCTGGACGAAATACAGCCAATGGAAATACAGCCTCTACTTGTCATACTTAAATATTTTGCTAGAAAAAATTGTGGGCGATAATTTCTACGCTGGTCTCGGCTGGTCTCGGAAGAATTTACGAGTCCTTACTGTCCGAGACCGAGTCGAGACCGAGTCCAAATGTAACCGAGACCGAGACGAGACCGAGACCTTAAAAAAGTGACGAGACTCGAGACCGGTCTCGAGTACTACAGCTCTGCAGGGCACACTACAACACAGGCACTTTACAACAGTTAGTCCCCCTACATGCCTCTATGATGATTACATGAGTACAAACACTTAATGCACTGAGAACTCATATGTCAGGATACCATACTGCACACCTTAGTACTAGTACAGACCAGAGGATGTCTTAGTGTACTGAACTCATATGTCAGGATACCATACTGCACACCTTAGCACTAGTACAGACCAGAGGATGTCTTAATGTACTAGAACTCATATGTCAGGATACCATACTGCACACATTAGCACTAGTACAGACCAGAGGATGTCTTAATGTATTGAACTCATATGTCAGGATACCATACTGCACACCTTAGTACTAGTACAGACCAGAGGATGTCTTAATGTACTAGAACTCATATGTCAGGATACCATACTACACACCTTAGTACTAGTACAGACCAGAGGATGTCTTAAGGTACTGAACTCATATGTCAGGATACCATACTGCATACCTTAGCACTAGTACAGACCAGAGGATGTCTTAATGTACTGAACTCATATGTCAGGATACCATACTGCATACCTTAGCACTAGTACGGACCAGAGGATGTCTTAATGTACTAGAACTCATATGTCAGGATACCATACTGCACACCTTAGTACTAGTACAGACCAGAGGATGTCTTAATGTACTGAACTCATATGTCAGGATACCATACTGCACACCTTAGTACTAGTACAGACCAGAGGATGTCTTAATGTAGTAGAACTCATATGTCAGGATACCATACTGCACACCTTAGCACTAGTACAGACCAGAGGATGTCTTAATGTACTGAACTCATATGTCAGGATACCATACTGCACACCTTAGCACTAGTACAGACCAGAGGATGTGTTAATGTACTGAGAACTCATATGTCAGGATACCATACTGCACACCTTAGTACTAGTACAGACCAGAGGATGTCTTAATGTACTGAACTCATATGTCAGGATACCATACTGCACACCTTTGTACTAGTACAGACCAGAGGATGTCTTAATGTACTGAGAACTCATATGCCAGGATACCATACTGCACACCTTAGCACTAGTACAGACCAGAGGATGTCTTAATGTACTGAACTCATATGTCAGGATACCATACTGCACACCTTAGTACTAGTACAGACCAGAGGATGTCTTAATGTACTAGAACTCATATGTCAGGATACCATACTGCACACCTTAGTACTAGTACAGACCAGAGGATGTCTTAATGTACTAGAACTCATATGTCAGGATACCATACTGCACACCTTTGTACTAGTACAGACCAGAGGATGTCTTAATGTACTAGAACTCATATGTCAGGATACCATACTGCACACCTTAGTACTAGTACAGACCAGAGGATGTCTTAATGTACTAGAACTCATATGTCAGGATACCATACTGCACACCTTAGTACTAGTACAGACCAGAGGATGTCTTAATGTACTGAACTCATATGTCAGGATAACATACTGCACACCTTAGTACTAGTACAGACCAGAGGATGTCTTAATGTACTAGAACTCATATGTCAGGATACCATACTGCACACCTTAGTACTAGTACAGACCAGAGGATGTCTTAATGTACTGAACTCATATATCAGGATACCATACTGCACACCTTAGCATTAGTACAGACCAGAGGATGTCTTAATGTACTGAGAACTCATATATCAGGATACCATACTGCACACCTTAGCATTAGTACAGACCAGAGGATGTCTTAATGTACTGAGAACTCATATGTCAGGATACCATACTGCACACCTTAGTACTAGTACAGACCAGAGGATGTCTTAATGTACTAGAACTCATATGTCAGGATACCATACTACACACCTTAGTACTAGTACAGACCAGAGGATGTCTTAATGTACTAGAACTCATATGTCAGGATACCATACTGCACACCTTAGTACTAGTACAGACCAGAGGATGTCTTAATGTACTGAACTCATATGTCAGGATATCATACTGCACACCTTAGTACTAGTACAGACCAGAGGATGTCTTAATGTACTAGAACTCATATGTCAGGATACCATACTGCACACCTTAGTACTAGTACAGACCAGAGGATGTCTTAATGTACTGAACTCATATGTCAGGATACCATACTGCACACCTTAGCACTAGTACAGACCAGAGGATGCGAATCACAATGTTTAGTTTGTTCTGATTAGGACTCCTGGTATGTAGAACATCTTAAGTCCTATGAGCTGTCAGCCACACATACAGACTATCGATCCACCTACAATCTGGTCTTAATGATTCAGTCCCACTCTCACTATACAAGATAGATGACTCACTGCTGTTGACTCCCAAACAGTTCAAGTACAGTACAAGTGAATCAGAACTGAGACCAGCCAATGGTGAGTAGTTCTCTATTAATCAATCATTGAATTTTTATTACTCTGTGTAATCAATAATTTTATTTTCTGTAAATCTGGGACATTGTCATACAAGAACAGAGGCAGGAATGTTTTGTCAACAATTAAATACATAAACATTCTATTGACATCAATGTTTACAAACACCAATAATAAACAATAAAAACCAGATTAATGATTTGTAAATCAGAAGGTTTTACAGACCAGTGTGGTGATTCATTCATTAGTTTATGTGAGTTTTCATGTTTTGCCTCTTGGGGAAATAATATCAGAATGACCTCAGTGTGGAGGGGAAGGGGCATGTTGTTGATGGACTGTTGCTTAGCTACAGCTCTAGGAAGGGGAGGGGCATGTTGTTTATGGACTGTTGCTTAGCTACAGCTCTAGGAAGGCGGAGGGGCATGTTGTTGATGGACTGTTGCTTAGCTACAGCTCTAGGAAGGAAGGGGCATGTTGTTTATGGACTGTTGCTTAGCTACAGCTCTAGGAAGGGGGAGGGGCATGTCGTTGATGGACTGTTGCTTAGCTACAGCTCTAGGAAGGGGAGGGGCATGTTGTTGATGGACCATTGCTTAGCTACAGCTCAAGGAAAGGGGGAGGGGCATGTTGTTGATGGGCCGTTGCTTAGCTACAGCTCTAGGAAGGGCCGAGGGGCATGTTGTTGATGGACCGTTGCGTAGCTACAGCTCTAGGAGGGGGGCTGTTCTGCTGGTGGGGGGGGCACAGGGACAGAGGCAGTTTCTACACTCATCAAAAATACAAACATTCAAAACAGACAAAGGGAGGGAATCCAACTGCCAACTGTCATAAGCAGCGCCGCCACTCCCACCACGTGCAGCACCAAAATGTCTTAAGTCAAACAAAATGTTAAATTACCTTTCTAAAGGATTTACTGGGGACTTTATTCTGATCTTGTTTTCCTTTGGTTCTGAATGTTTATCTCATCTTAAACTGACCAAAAATCAACTAAAAGTTGCTGCTTCTGTCTCTTTCTCTCCATCTGACACAGAGACACTGAGGTGTCATAACAAACACTAAACCCTGGATAGAGGAGCTCAGTGAATGTGGTGCGGAATGTGTACAGGTGGGTCAGTGTGTCAGAGGAAACCCTGTAGAAGGACAGAGTGCCGGCTGGCCAGTCCAGATACACTCCTACTCTGTGGGGGTCTGAGGGGGTGACAGAAATGTGAGTTTCCTTATTATTGTGCCAGACAGAGTAACTGTCATCATAACAGTTCAGACACCAGGACTTGTCATTGTATCCAATCCCACAGTCACCACCCTCTCCTCTCCTGTTGATTCCTTTATATGTCACTCCTATATTAGCCAATCTCCCACTCCCCTTCACCTCCCAGTAACAGCGTCCAGACAGACCCTCTCTACACAACACCTGTGTACAGTAGTCAAATCTCTCTGGGTGATCAGGATACGGCTGCTCCTCACTCCTCCATGTCACCTTTCTGTTCTCCTCAGACAGAGAGAGGTTTCTGTTTACTGTGTTTAGGTCCAGTGTGAGATCACACACATCTGATGGATGAGACACAATATTACACATCATCATTCATATTATACACACACACATCTGATGGATGAGACACAATATTACACATCATCATTCCTATTATACACACACATCTGATGGATGAGACACAATATTACACATCATCATTCATATTATACACACACACATCTGATGGATGAGACACAATATTACACATCATCATTCATATTATACACACACATCTGATGGATGAGACACAATATTACACATCATCATTCATACACACACATGAAGATGTTCTGTTTGTGTCCATAATGTTTAGTTGTCATGCATTTCTTTTGTTGTAGATAATTGTAGCTAGAATAAAATATTCATATACCTAGTGAATTGTGTGATTCTTCATTACGTTGTGTAATTTTTAATAGGACTTTCAGAGTTCATCTCTGTCTTAACAACAGTATTTATTAATGTAAATTTCATAGACAATCATCCATGGCACCAGGGGTGTTGTTTCATCATTAACTCAAGGACCTATGGTGTTATTGAAAACTGTTTCAACAGACATATAATATAGCTCTCTGTCACATTCACAATCCCTAACGTTTGTGTGTAATGCACATCTTTGATAACAGTGAAAACGCCTTTCATCTATTGCACATACTTCAACACCATGGACAAAGAGCAGAGGTCCTTTCATTGTTTGTTTAAACTAGTGACACTAGGAAAAGAAATGCATTGAATTAGTCTATTACTAATAGTAATATTATTACCCATTACTAGCATTCTGACAGCTACACTACCGAGGATGTCATAATCGTTATGTAATGACCTTCGAAATAAAATGACAATACTATTGTGTAATTCACAAACGTGTGTGCACTTAAAACGTGCAATATCAATAATTAATAATACATTAACTAGTACGTACATATATTTATTAGGGACAAATTATAAATGTTAAGGTAATACAAGTTACTGGTTAACAATTGTCTGCCCTATAACAAACTATTACAGCAATGGGGATGGTGTCCACTCTTACATTTTGTAATTCTTAAATACACTTTCAGCATGCATTTCTGCAATACCAACAGTATTCATGTCACACTGTTTTCCAATGTAATGACATTTTAAAATAAATATGGAATACAAGTTGAGAAACGTTGGCTGCAACGATGTAAAAAATAGCATTATAGTGAAATATAAAAGTCCACGAGGGCGCACTGTGCTAGGCTATGTAAAAGCAAACTACCGGTAGCTTTCTTCAGAGTCATGAATATTAAAGAGTGAGTACCTTATTTACATGAAAAAGGTGGAGCTGCCTACAGTGGTCAATTTAGCATATAAAATCATGCACACGTTTATCTGGCACCTGTAAGCGTTTATCTAGCAGGCGTTTGTAACAGGCGCAGACGTTTCTTTAACAGGCGCAGACGTTTCTTTAACTGGCGTTGCTAACAGGCGCACGCGCTTATTTAACAGGCGCACACGTTGCAGTTGTTGAAAAATCGCGTTTTGAACGCATGAATTGTGACCCATTTGGCGTTCCATACACGTAAACACACGCACACATACACGTAAACACACGTACACGTAAACACACGTGCACAAAAACACACACACGTACAAACTTACACGTAAACACACACACACACGTACACACACACCCTTGTCAACACATACGTAAACGCATACGCACGTAAACGTAAACACACACACACATAAACACACGTACACGTAAACACACACACACGTAAACACACACACAAACACACAAACAATCACACACACACACACACGTGCACGTAAACACACACACACATGCACGTAAACACACACACACCTACACAAGCACACGTAGACAAACACACACACGTGCACGTAAACACACCCACACACGCACGTACAGGTAAACAGACACACACGCACACGTAAACACACGCACACATACACATAAACACACATACACGTAAACACACGTGCACATAAACACACGTGCACATAAACACACACATACGTACAAACGTACACGTAAACACACACCCATGTCAACGCACACGTCAAAGCACACGTAAACGCACACACACATACATGTAAACACACACGTAAATACACGTACACGTAAACATTAGGGTTGCACGATATTGACAAAATGTGATAATGCGATATTGATAATGAATATTGCGATATCGATATTAATTTCGATATTCTTAAACATATGTTAAAACACAAATCCCTCCTATAATTAGGTGCTGGATGGGATTTGATATTGTTTGTCCAGTTCATTCAGAAGCTTCCCAAAGCCCTTTTATCCACTGGGTAAATGGGCATCATATCTTTGGCCAAACAGTATGTGATAGCATTAGTGATTTCTTTATGTCTCTTCGAGCTCTTATCATACTTAGTACCACTAGCAAAAGCCCTCGCTAGCGATGTTTATATGGCTAGCTCTGATGATTTACCTGCGACACGATTGTTTGCACTCATCGTATAGTAAGGGCTTGTGGTGGTTTTTAAGATGGGAAATAGGTTGGCTGTATTTCCTCTTGCCCGGTGTACCACCGCACATTTTGCACAACAGCATGAGCGACATTAGTTGGCTTAAACTTTTCTTTAGCTTCTCTCTTTTCTGTCTTTGTCCGACTGTCTTTATTTCTCTTCACTCACATTGTCGGAGTTAACATACGTACGGAGTTACATACATAACGTGTAATGTGGGTCTGTTCGTTTAGTGGACCCGTGCGCTCACATATACGTCACGTGTAATGTGGGTCTATTCGTTTAGTGGACCCGTTCGCTCACACTTGCATGTGACCGGGCAACTGACCAATCAAACATGATCATTATATATAGTTTTCAAGCGGGCTCTTAAATCGAACACAACTAAGCCACAAAGCCAACTGACTCGTCTCTCCACAAAATAAATGTATAAATGAATATCGCATTTCTTGCGACATTTTCGATATTGATATTGCACAACGTTATATCGCAATAAAGGTATTAAGTCGATATATCGTGCACCCCTAGTAAACACACCACACATAAACACACACACATACACATAAACACACGCACGTACACAAGCACATGTACACGTAAACACACACAGGCACACGTAAACACACACACGTACACCACACATACACATAAACACACGTACACGTAAACACACACACACGTTTGCCTCGTAAAATCACACACACTCACGTAAACACACACATGTAAACACACGTACACGTAAAAAACACACACACACACACACACACACGTACGTCCTCGTAAACACACACACACTCACGTAAACACACACACGTAAACACACGCACACGTAAACACACACACACACACACCATCTGAATATATCTTCTGTATAATAAATCACTTACATTTCTTCAGCCCTGATATTAACCACTTCTCTCCACAATGATTCAGACTGTGGAAGAAGAAGAAGAGCAGACTGTCATTCAGTGACACACAACCTGTATTACACACACACACACACACCCCACCTTTCCACACACACACACACACCCCACCTTTCCACACACACACACACACCCCACCTTTCCACACACACACACACACACACACACACCCCACCTTTCCACACACACACACACACCCCACCTTTCCACACACACACACACCCCACCTTTCCACACACACACACACACACACCCCACCTTTCCACACACACACACACACCCCACCTTTCCACACACACACACACACCCCACCTTTCCACACACACACACACACACACACACACACCCCACCTTTCCACACACACACACACCCCACCTTTCCACACACACACACACCCCACCACACACACACACACACACACACACCCCACCTTTCCACACACACACACACACACACATACATGTTTCAGCGTTGTCATGGTAACGTGATAATTTCATCCATTCTACTTTAGGGCACAGACTTTTGCACTTTATTACTTACCAGGTGACATCAGTTAAGTCTATAAGGGTTCAGGGCTTAGGGTTTAGCACTAGAAGCGCCATAGCTGTTTTCACTCCTTAAATCGCCAGAGCCCCGCGCCCGCTGGCGTCATTAGCATACGAATCATCCCAATTAGCACCTACATTCTCATCCGCAGCTTCACCATCCATTCACTGAGTAACCTGCCATCTACAGCATCAGATGATCTACTGTGTTATCATCCTGAATTAAATGAATTAGGATGAATTATCAAGTAAAACATTTTACTAAAATAGTATGTATTTATTGTCTTATGTAGGCCTAACCATGGAATACTAATATAAAACCATGATTTTAAAATGCACAAGCTATGACCTTTACATTTCTAAAAATCGAATAAATGAAAATCCATCAATCTGTATGTCCTATTTTGATGTAGTAAATGCTGAAACATTTTAGATCACA
>CM055745.1:8598605-8624953 GCA_029465975.1 Dallia pectoralis | reverse complement strand
TATTCTCTCTCTAAGTCATGAAACGATCGATTGCCCAGCATCAAAAAGTCACCGTTTGCGTAACTGCACTCAATATTGGCCAACAATCCCAACCTATGGGCTAAGGAATGTGTCCCTGTGTATTTCCAATAGGGTGGAAAAGGCCAAGTTACAGTTGGGGACAAGTGATTGTTCTGAAGTAAGTTTCGCCAACTTCACGGCCTTTGGCGACCTTCCCGAGCATGTGTATCTTGTCTGCGGGGATAATGCATATAGTTGCATTCCACCTAATGCGGAAGGAACATGCTATATGGCATACCTGGTACCGTTAATACGAAGGGTAAACCAGACTGAAATGGGGAAACTGTACCAGCATCCACATCGCGTTAGACGAACTCTGACACTATCACAGCGTATATTCAGTGTGCTATTTCCAGGCTATGGAGTGTATTCTTCACAGCAGGAAATAAAAGCTCTGTCCTCAGTACTAGAGAAACACATGAACACTACTGCTAAAGCCATTGTGGCATTAGGTAAAGAGTTAGATGAGACCCGTGCAGTCGCCTTACAGAACCGATTGGCCCTAGATATGATCTTGGCATCTCAAGGAGGAGTGTGTAAAATTGTAAAGTCGGAATGTTGTACTTTTATTTCTGACGCATCGCAAGAGGTCGTTGACTTGGTGAAAGAAACTAAAATTGGAGTGAAGGAGCTCCATGAGGTTCATGGATGGGACCCAATTGATGGATTGAGTTCTGCATTAGGACCATATGGATGGTCAATTTTTAGAATATTAGCATATGTATTAGCCTTTGTTACATTTCTGATTGTTGGTTTTATGTTAATCTCATGTTTGATAAAGATGTGTGCCTCCAGAGTGACTGCTCAGGTCCTTGTTCAAGTGCCTGATGCCAAGGTGTCAAACTGGATGAATGAGCTTCCAGGAAATCCATTTGAGTGTTATTAAAAGTCATAGCATGCTTACTTTCATTAAAGAACTTTTTCTTATCCCATGAACTTAGGGTGGATTGTTGTGGATTATTCTACATGGCTGTGAAGTTCAGAAAATAGTGTAGATAAACATGTGATAGAAGATGTGTATATTAGTGAGGCCTGGGGAGGAACAGGGATGACATCTGTATGTCTTAAGAGGGGCCCAATGCTAGAAATAGATGTCTTGATTCAAAGCAACTGTATGGTTTTACATGTGTCTCTCCATAAATGGATGTACAATTTTCCATACCTTTTACATCTGTTTTCTCTGCTGTGATGTCATTCTCTTGGGCCCAACTTAGCTTCTCCATATGATTCCTAACCTTATAAGGTTTACCCCATGTATGCTTTCCTGCTCTATGGCCTATATAAACTGAGTGTATTGTATGCCTTGGTCAGGAAATAACCTGCCACCGCATTGTTACCGTGAGCGCGTGTGTTAAGGTTTTCCTCATCTATCAATTAAACTGTTAGAGTTAACTTGAGAGATACTCTTGTCTGTTCTTATTTCGAGTCTGAGTTCAGTGTGTATTTGCTTAATGTTATTCTAGAGACATAGGTATAGTAACATTAATTACGTGGTATTAGAAATAATTCCATAACAACACACACACACACACACCCCCCCCCACACACACACACCCCCAGTCCTCCCCGCACACACACACACTCAGCTGGGGAGCTTTTCAACTCAACAAGAAATATTGTCACGTTCAATATCACAGGATCTCATCACACCCCTACTGGTTACTGACAGAGAAAACATCTACAGGACATACTTGAGTTTCTCCAGTCTCCAGTGTGGATCCTCCAGTCCAGCAGAGAGCAGTCTGACTCCAGAGTCTCCTGGGTGATTGTAACTCAGATCCAGTTCTTTCAGGTGTGACGGGTTTGACTTCAGAGCTGAGACCAGAGAAGCACAGCCTTCCTCTGTGACCAGACATCCTGAAAGCCTGCAGAGTCAATCAGGATTTTACAAACTGCTTCTGCAATTAAAAACCCTCCTTGTGTAGTATTATTTGTTTCTAAATTCCTTAATGTGTTTTATATTTTGGGGATTTGTTTTTTATTGCCACACCTCTATAAAACACACTAGTCCATAGTGGTGTGTGTGTGTGTGTGTGTCTGCTGTTTCTTTACATGAAACCGCCCAAAATTCATAATAACCTGCAACCAGGGCGGGAAATTAGCCCCCACCACCAGCCAATGGGGGGTACTGTTTTAAAGTGGGGGGTGACTTTACCTTGTATACCAGCCACAGTGGGGGTTGACTTTGCCTTGTATACCAGCCACAGTGGAGGGTGACTTTGCCTTGTATACCAGCCACAGTGGGGGTGACTTTGCCTTGTATACCAGCCACAGTGGGGGGTGACTTTGCCTTGTATACCAGCCACAGTGGGGGTGACTTTGCCTTGTATACAGCCACGGTGGGGGTGACTTTACCTTGTATACCAGCCACAGTGGGGGTGACTTTACCTTGTATACCAGCCACAGTGGGGGTGACTTTGCCTTGTATACCAGCCACAGTGGGGGTGACTTTGCCTTGTATACCAGCCACAGTGGGGGGTGACTTTGCCTTGTATACCAGCCACAGTGGGGGGTGACTTTGCCTTGTATACCAGCCACAGCGGGGGGTGACTTTGCCTTGTATACCAGCCACAGTGGGGGTGACTTTGCCTTGTATACCAGCCACAGTGGGGGTGACTTTGCCTTGTATACCAGGGGTGGGGGTGACTTTACCTTGTATACCAGCCACAGTGGGGGTGACTTTGCCTTGTATACCAGCCACAGTGGGGGTGACTTTGACTTTTGCCTTGTATACCAGCCACAGTGGGGGTGACTTTACCTTGTATACCAGCCACAGTGGGGGTGACTTTGCCTTGTATACCAGCCACAGTGGGGGTGACTTTGCCTTGTATACCAGCCACAGTGGGGGTGACTTTGCCTTGTATACCAGCCACAGTGGGGGGTGACTTTGCCTTGTATACCAGCCACAGTGGGGGGTGACTTTGCCTTGTATACCAGCCACAGTGGGGGGTGACTTTGCCTTGTAATCAAGCCACAGTGGGGGGTGACTTTACCTTGTATACCAGCCACAGTGGGGGGTGGATTGTAAAACATATTTTTATTGGTTATTACTTAAAACAGTCCTTGTAACGGATTGGACAGCGTTTGTTAAGTAAAATATAAGTAAAAGAAGTAGATGAGCTCCACTCTGAGACAAATGTGTGGAGCTCCACTCTGAGACAAATGTGTGGAGCTACACTCTGAGACAAATGTGTGGAGCTCCACTCTGAGACAAATGTGTGGAGCTCCACTCTGAGACAAATGTGTGGAGCTCCACTCTGAGACAAATGTGTGGAGCTACACTCTGAGACAAATGTGTGGAGTTACACTCTGAGACAAATGTGTGGAGCTCCACTCTGAGACAAATCTCCCAGCGCCAGCGACATTTGAGAGTTAAGATGTTCAACGTTATTCTAAGTTCCAGCGAGCAGTGATGTAGTTTAGCAGAGTAGATGTGGGGTCGATGTTCTCTGCATCTGGATGTCTCTTCTCTTTTCTACTCTCTACCTTAAAACTCACTCGCTATCTAAAAACATTGTCATGAGCCTTATCGTCGTGTAGGATCATGGGAGAGTGAAATGTGCATAACAAAATACAATGTTAATTGCTATTTGAACATTGACAAACCATTGAGTTGGCTTTGTGTTGATACATAATACATTTTCAGTAGCGGAGTTACACAAACAATCAGTACTTATCAACAATTGTGGAGACTGATGTTTAGGAAAACACGCCACACAGGAAACACACTATGATGTTATTAATGAAGTGGATTGTAGACTCTGGTGGAAGGAGGCTCAGGTGTTGAGTCATGGGACTAATATTAGTACAGACAGAGGTAGCAGTGCTTTTCCCTGGTCTGGGGGTTAATATTATCTCCTCTAAGCAGGTGTGTTGGGGCAGGTTGTGTGTGGTTAAAGCCTGGAGAGATTCCTGCTATCCGGCTCTGATTAGCACATTTAGGGCAACATAGAGCTGCCTAGAGGCCTTCCTGCTCTCAGGCTCTGATTAGCACAACATTGAGCTGCCTAGAGTCTTCCCTATAATCCGGCCCTGACAGGAATCTATGTTTGTATAGTGTGAAGTATGTGTGTTGAGGTTGTGTTGTATTGTAATGTGTTTGTCTACAGTGAACTATGTGTGTAGAGGGTGGTGGGACGGATGGGGAATTATTAGACCAAAGAAGTGGTCTTATTTAAGGACAAACCAATCTAAATGATCTCTCTCTTAGCGCTCTGCACAGACAGCAGTGGAGGACAGTGAGAAGATCTTTACTGAGCTGATCCGCTCTATTGAGAGAAGAAACTCTGAGTTGAAGAAGCTGATCAGAGACCAAGAGAAAACTCAAGTGAGTCAAGCTGAAGGACTCCTGGAGAAACTGAAGCAGGAGATAACTGAGCTGAAGAAGAGAAGCACTGAACTGGAGAAGATCTCACAAACAGAAGATCACATCCATTTCTTCCAGGTAACTAAACTGAATTGATGAGGTCAAGAAAATGTACTTAATATTAAACTGTCAGTCTGATCTGTTCTGTTGGTAGCTCAGTGGTAGAGTGCATGCTTTGTATGTATGATGTCTTGGGTTCAAATCCCAGCTGCTCCACAGGTCGCCGTTGCAAATGAGAAATTGTTCTCAATCGGCCTACCTGGTTAAATAAAGGTTAAATTTAAAAAAAAAAAAATGTTTAAATGTGTATATAGAGAACTTACAATTAACTGAAGAAAAAAAATAAGGTAAATTAATGATACATGTTCTCTCTCACCCCTTCCTCTGTCTCTCTCTTTCTCTCACCCCTTCCTCTGTCTCTCTCTCACCCCTTCCTCTGTCTCTCTACATCTCCATCTCACTCCCAGAGTTACCAGTCTCTCTCCAGTACCAGTGTATCTTCAGACTTACCCAGCATCACTGTCTCTCCTCTTCAGTACTTTAGAGATGTGAGTAAGACTGTCTCTGATCTGAGAGAGAAAGTAGAAGACTTCCTTAAAGGAGAATGGACCCAGATCTCCACTACAGGTGTGTTATTAATCAGAACGTTACACCCCTCAAACTCAACTCTTTTCCTACATGTGACACCAGTTGGGTCTGAACTAACCAGCAGCTTCTAGAGGAACAGTTATATACTCCTGCTTTAGACCACTAAAGGTTCCCTACTAGTCATATACATGTTTAATATGGTGTGATGATAACATTCCCTCTCTGTGAATGTGTTTGTATTTCTATAGTGAATATAGTGGATGTTTTACTGCCTCCAGAGCCCAAGACCAGAGAACAGTTCTTACAATGTGAGTGTCTCTATTGATATAATAAATAAATGCCACTCCTATCAATCAATGTTTAAATATGTAGTTAAGTTGTAGATATAATCTAAGACTGGGAACCTGTCTGACAGTTGCTCTGATTTATCTGCTGTAATTCAACAGTAGAAACAGGATTCAAGGGTGTTTATCTGTCATTACAATAACAAGTTATGCAATAAAATGATTGGATCTCGCCCTCCCCAACATTACAATACAATAATAAAAAATAAAAATAGAAATGTAAGACCTATCTAAGAAATATACTATAGCAGAAATATACATCATATAGAACATATAAAAAATAAAATGAATATCCTAGGTAGCTATAGCTATGTACAGTTATGGTAAAGTGATCATATAAATAATTGTCCGTGGTAACTAGGTAGCTATTTTAAAGTGTCAAGTGGCAGTATAAAGTGGCAGATGTGCATGAGGTGATTGATGGAGGGAAGGGAATTAGGAGTTGTGTGTCCTAACGGCCAGTGGGAAAAAGCTGTCTCTGAACCTGTTGGTCTGGACGCTTCTGAGGCTTCTGCCCGACGGCATCTTGCTGAACAGTCCATGTCCTGGGTGACTAGGATCAGAAATGATCCGCTTGGTTCTCCTCTTGCACCTCAGGGTGTGGAGATCCTGCATGGATGGCAGGCCAGTCCCCGTGATGCGCTCCGCTGTTTTATAACCTTCTGTTGTGACTTACGTTCGAGGGAGGTCCAACTGCGGTACCATGCGGTGACACATCCGGTCAGGATACTCTCAATAGTGCACCTGTAGAAGTTGGACAGTATCCTTGCATTCATGCCGAATCTCCTCAGCCGTTTCCTGGCCTCCTTAACCACAATGTTGGAGTGGAGCGACCAGGTCAGGTCATCGCTGATGTTGACCCCCAGGAACTTGATGTTGTTGACTCTCTCGACTGCAGACCCGTTGATGAGAATGGGTGCCTGGTCTCCTGGCCGCTTCTTCCTGTAGTCCACAATCATCTCCCTAGTCTTGCTGACGTTGAGTTGGAGATTGTTCTCCTGACACCACAGAGACAGTGATCGTATCTCGCGTTGAGTTGGAGATTGTTCTCCTGACACCACAGAGACAGTGATCATTATCTCGGCTATCTCTGTGTAGACCGACTCGTTGTTATCGGAGATCAGGCCTATAACAGTGGTGTCATCAGCAAACTTAATGATGGTGTTGGTGTAAGGGTTTGTGTTGGGTTCTTGTTTTGTTTGCTTGTTCTGTCTCCCTCTGGTGGTGGTCCTTATTGTTTCTGTCCTAGTACATTTCCGTTTTCCCACATATCACTAATTGTCCTGCCTGTGCTCACCTGTTGCTTGTTAGTCCTCGTTATGTTCGGTATTTAAGCTCCTCAGTGTCTCTTGTGTTTGTTGGTTCATTGTTTCGTGTCCGGTTCCCCAAATAAGTCTGATCGCTTGTAGTCCTGTTTCCCTTTACCCGTTCCAAGTGTTTCTTTTTGTTCTGTCTTGTGTTTTGTTATTGGCCCACGTGCCTTTGTTTGTTTCCACACAAGTGTGTGTAGTTTTCAGTTTTCTGGTTTTCAATAAATTATTATTTTCTCGTATTCCTGAGCCCTGCCTTCTGTGTTCCGTGGAGCTTGCTCGTGCTTCCATCACCCTCAACCCCAATCCCTGACATTTGGAGGAGTGAGAAGCTACGCAGTCGTAGATGAAGAGAGAGTACAGGAGCGGACTCAGCACACAGCCCTGGGGGGAACCAGCGCTGAGGATAAGTGAGGTAGAGGTGGTGTTGCCCATCCGCACCACCTGGGGTCTGCCCGTCAGGAAGTTCAGGATGCATCCGCACAGGGCGGGGTCGAGACCCAGTTCCCTGAGCTTCACTGCAAGCTTAAGGGGCACAATGGTGTTGAATGCTGAGCTGTAGTCTATGAAAAGCATTGTCACATATGTGTTCCTTTTGTCCAGGTGAGAGAGTGCAGAGTGGAGGGACAGAGAGATGGCATCTTCTGTGGATCTGTTTGGTCTGTAGGCAAACTGGTATGGGTCCAATGTAGCAGGCATGGAGTCTGTAATGTGGGCTTTGACTAACTGCTCGAAGCACTTCATGATGGTGGGCGTTAGTTAGGGGTGCACAAATTGACAAAATGTGATATTGCGATATTGATCATGAATATTGCGATATCAATATTAATTTCGATATTCTTAAACATATGTAAAAACACAAAAGTTATGGGAAAATGCCTCAAAATAGATTAATATATATATAAACAAAATCAAGTTCTTACAGCACCATGGTTTATTTGAACTAACAGTCAAATTGTACAGTACTGGTACAAGATGAATAAAGAGCATGTCTATAAAACAGGACATGTTGTCAGCGCCACTGCCCCATCACGCGTAGAGCACCAAGTGCTGGGGGGGGCACCAAGTGCTGGGGGGGGCACCAAGTGCTGGGGGGCACCAAGTGCTGGGGGGGGGGCACCAAGTGCTGGGGGGGGGGCACCAAAATAGTCACAACAATTATAATGCCCATATTATTTCCGTATAGATTTACCTGCGACACGATTGTGGCGTTTGCACTCATATCCTATAGTGGGCTTGTGGTGGTTATTAAGATGGGAAATAGGATGGTTGTATTTCCTCTTGCCCGGTGTATCACCATACCGCAAGTTTTGCAGAGTACAACAGCTTGAGCGACATAAGTTGGCTTAAACTTTTCTTTAGCTTCTCTAACTCGCTTTTTCTCTCTTTGTCCGACTGTCTTTATTTCTCTTCCCTCACGTTGTTGGAGTTCACACATACGTCACGTGTAATGTGGGTCTGTCCGTTTAGTGGACCTGTGCGCTCACAAATACGTCACGTGTAATGAGGGTCTGTTCGTTTAGTGGACCCGTTTGCTGTCACTTGCATGTGACAGGGCAACTGACCAATCAAACGTGATCATTATATATAATTTTCAAGCGTGCGCTTAAATCTATGGAGGACTATGAGTGCCATATTATGAAATATATAAATACATAAATAAATATATAAATACTTAAATATATAATTAAATACTTAAATATATAAATACTTAAATATATAAATACGCATTGCATTTGGATGGTGTGATGTTGCATGCAGTTCAAATACAATAGACATTGCATTTGGATGGTGTGGAACCTGTTGAGCGTCCAAATGCAAAGGGGCGGGACATAGCTTATTTCATAGAGCTGTTCTCATTGGACGGTGTGTTTTGTCCTTAGAACACAGTGATTGGACACTTGAACGCAAACTAACAAATGAGAGCTGTCAATACAGTAGCACACAGACGGGTTTATGTGTTTCCTTGTCCGCTATGTATCCAAAATGTGGCACTTTAAAAACAAGTTAACCCACGAATTTATATTGTTAGAAAGTGGCATGTTTTGATTTATTTTCTTTGCGTCAACCAGACTTCCAGCACCGAGCAATAGCTCAATACTAGGGACCTGGACAGTGGTTTACAGCCGTCTGAACACGTCCAAAATAATACTGAATTCGCCGTAACAATGTTTTTAGTGGCAGATAAAATACCGACACAAGGTGTTTAACAGAGTATGTTGGGCTTAAGTCGCACAGGCAGAAATAAAGACACACGACACAAGTCGCATTCTCCACTTCCCGTTATAAGAGGTTGTAACATGTTTAATAACTCATTACATTCATCACCATTTGTTGATGGGCTTAAATGGAGCACGCAGGCTTCTTCAAGGCATACAGCACCCGCAAGGTGCTGAAATCGCTTTTTGCTTTCTATGCTCATCAGATGAAAGGTGTCAATCAAATAGCACACAAACAAGTTTCCGTGTTTCCTTGTGGTATGATCCAGTGTGTTCAAATAGACATTGCATTTGGATGGTGTGATATTGTATGTAGTTCAAATGCAAAAGACATTGCATTTGGATGGTATGAAATTGTATGTAGTTCAAATGCAATAGACATTGCATTTGGATGGTGTGATATTGTATGTGTTCTAAGGACAAAACACACCGTCCAATGAGAACAGCTCTATGAAATAAGCTAAGTCCCGCCCCTTTGCATTTGAACGCTCAACAAGTTCCACACCATCCAAATGCAATGTGTATTGATATATTTAAGTATTTATATATTTAAGTATTTATATATTTAAGTATTTATATATTTAAGTATTTATATATTTCAGTATTTAATTATATATTTAAGTATTTATATATTTATTTATGTATTTATTTATGTATTTATATATTTCATAATATGGCACTCATAGTCCTCCATATAAATCGAACACAACTAAGCCACCAAACTAAACGACGCGTCTCTTCACAAAATAAATGTATAAATAAATATCGCATTTCTTGCGACATTTTCGATGATGATATCGCGCAACGTGATATCGCAATAAAGGTTAGTGCAACAGGGCGGTAGTCATTCATGCAGAGGATTTTTGGCTTTTATGGAACAGGGACAATGATGGACTTCTTGAAGCAGATGGGGACCACTGACTGGTGTAGCGATAGGTTGAATATATCAGTAAACACATCAGCCAGTTGATCAGCACATGCTTTGAGAGCACGACCAGGGATGTTGTCTGGTCCAGCAGCTTTGTGTTTGTTAATCCTTTTAAGTGATTTACACACGTCTGCCCTGGTTACCTGGAGTGGGCAGCCGCCCTGGTCCCATGCAATGTCCAAGCCATCAGTGTCGCTCTCAAACCGTGAGAAAAAGGTGTTGAGTTCCTCTGGGAGGGAGGCTGCCACCTCCCCCACACTACTTGTGTTCCCTTTGTAGTCCGTAACGGCTCTCAGACCACTCCACATGTGTCTGGTGTTGGAGCCCTGGTAGAGAGATTCTACTTTTGCTCTGTCTTGTTTTTTTCACTCTTGATGGCCTTTCTGAGATTGTGTTGTGATTCCCTGTAGTTGTCCATGTTGCCTGAGTTGAATGCTGTAATCCGTGCGTTTATCATGGCACGGATTCCACTGTTGACCCACGGTTTTTGATTAGGAAACGATCTCGAGGTTTTGCGTGGTACAATGTCCTCAATGCATTTGCCAATAAAACTGGTCACTGTCTCTGCGTATTCATCAATGTTTCCCCCGGACGATTCGCGGAACATATTCCAGTCCGTGGTGAGGAAACAATGACGTAGCTCGGCTTCTGATTCGTCCGTCCACCGCTGGGTTGACCTTGTCACAGGCTGTTGTTGTTTTAGCTTCTGTCTGTAGGCAGGAAGCAACAGTATCGATGCGTGATCTGATTTGCCAAAAGCGGGACCGGGGAGGGCCTTATATCCATGCGGAAATGGAGAGTAAACATTGTCCAGATTGTTTTCGCCTCGCGTCGGAAAGTTACAAAACGTGTGTGTTTGCTTGTGTGTGTTTATGTGTAAGTGTGTGTGTGTGTGTGTTAACGTGTGCGTTTAAACGTGTGTGTTTACGTGTGCGTGTGTTTACGTGTACGTGTGTGCGTGTGTTTACGTGTATGTGTGTTTACGTGTATGTGTGTTTACGTGTATGTGTGTTTACGTGTACGTGTGTTTACGTGTACGTGTGTTTACGTGTACGTGTGTTTACGTGTACGTGTGTTTACGTGTACGTGTGTTTACGTGTACGTGTGTTTACGTGTACGTGTGTTTACGTGTACGTGTGTGTGCGCGTGTGTTTACGTGTACGTGTGTGTGTGTGTGTGCGTGTGTTTACGTGTACGTGTGTGTGTTTACGTGTGTGTGCGTGTGTTTACGTGTACGTGTGTGTGTGTGTGTGTGTTTACATGTACTTTTTATGTGTGTGTGTTTACGTGTGTTTGTGTTTACATGTGTGTTTACGCCTACGTGCGTGTGTTTATGTGTACTTGTGCGTGTGTTTACGTGTGTGTGTTTACGTGTTCATGTGTGTGTCTGTTAACGTGAGTGTGCGTGTGTACGCGTGTGTGTTTACATTTGTGTGTTACCTGTATGTGTTTATACGTGTACGTGTGTTTACGTGTATTTGTGTTTTTGTGTGTGTGTGTGCGTGCGTTTACGTGTGCGTGTGTTTACGTGTGCGTGTGTTTACGTGTGTGTGTGTTTACGTGTGTGTGTGTGTGTGTTTACGTGAGTGTGCGTGTGTGTGTACGTGTGTGTGTGTTTACATTTTTTTGTGTATGTTTACTTGTACGTGTGTTTACGTGTGTGTACATGTCTGTGTGTTTATGTGTACTTGTGTGTATGTGTGTGTGTGTGTGTGTGTTGTTTACGTGTACTTGTTTGGGTGTGTGTCTGTGTTTACATGTACTTGTATGTGTGTGTGTGTGTGTTTACGTGTAAGTGTGTGTGTTTGTGTGTGCTTGTGTACGTGTGTACGTGTGCTTGTGTACGTGTGTGTGTGTTTACTTGTACATGTGTTTACGTGTGTGTGTTTACGTGTACGTGTGTGTGTGTTTACGTGTATGTGTGCGTGTCTGTGTGTTAATGTGTACTTGTGTTTACGTGTATGTGTGCGTGTACGTGTCTGGGTTTTTACGTGTACTTGTTTGGGTGTGTGTGTGTGTGTGTGTTTTTACATGTACTTGTGTGTGTGTGTGTGTGTGTGTGTGTGTGTGTGTTTTTACGTGTACATGTGTGTGTTTACGTGTATGTGTGTGTTTACGTTTGTATGAATGATGATGTGTAATATTGTGTCTCATATATCAGATGTGTGTGTGTATAATATGAATGATGATGTGTAATATTGTGTCTCATCCATCAGATGTGTGTGTATAATATGAATGATGATGTGTAATATTGTCTCTCATCCATCAGATGCGTGTGATCTCACACTGGACCTAAACACAGTAAACAGAAACCTCTCTCTGTCTGAGGAGAACAGAAAGGTGACATGGAGGAGTGATAAGCAGCCGTATCCTGATCACCCAGAGAGATTTGACTTCTGGCCTCAGGTGTTGTGTAGAGAGGGTCTGTCTGGACGCTGTTACTGGGAGGTGGAGAGGAGTGGGGGAGGGGCTGGGATAGGAGTGACATATAAAGGAATCAACAGGAGAGGAGGGAGTGGCTGTTGGCTTGGATACAATGACAAGTCCTGGTGTCTGAACTGTAATGGTCACAGTTACTCTGTCCATCACAATAAGAACAAAACTCCCATATCTGTCACCTCCTCAAACCCCCACAGAGTAGGAGTGTATCTGGACTGGCCAGCCGGCACTCTGTCCTTCTACATGGTTTCCTCTGACACACTGACCCACCTGTACACATTCAACACCACATTCACTGAGCTCCTCTATCCAGGGTTTTATGTTTATTCTGACTCGTCAGTGTCTCTGTGTCAGATGGAGAGAAAGAGACAGAAGCAGCAGAGATGAGCTCTTAAACTTTTATTAACTTTTAGTTGATTATTCGTCAGTTTAAGATGAGATAAGATGATTTAACTTTGTTTTTGCCAGTTTAACTTTTTATTACCCAACATATAACTTAAAACACGCCACACACTACACACTACACGCTACTCACACTACACACTACACTCTACACGCCACACATTTGAAAGTGCACACTTGTGTTCAGTAAACTAACTATCAAAATAAAGCAGACATGTTTTCCCCAAATTCTCTGTCACTTTGAATAAATGAAATAATCCTCATTTGTGCCTGAAACTGCTTGTAGATGGTTTCTCATCATCTGTATCAACCTCTTGACCACCTGCTCCAAATCTACTCCTCCTCCTGCTCCTCCTTTTGCTCCACCTGCTCCACCTGCTCCTCCTGCTCCTCCTGCTCCTCCTTGTGGTGGACATCTACTATATTAGTCTTGTTATAAACTAAGACTAGTTCTAGATAAACTCAGATTAAATCTAATTTCTTTAGTAGTTAATTTGACCCCATTCAATGTTTAACATTTCTAAAAAAGTGCTTGACATAATTTTTTTTGCTTCATATTGAATGACTTTTCCTAGTTTAATGGGGACAACTGGGTAAACATAAATTAACATGATGATATGTTTTCAATGTCCTGTATGCATTTTGTACACATCGCTGTTCCTTGGGGTCAATTTGACCCCAGGCTATTTTAGCTGTATAAAACATAGACAATATGTTTACATTATACACACAATTGCTGAGATTGTTATGGCTGATATTGAGGCCACTTTCACATGCAGGTTAGTGCAATTTCACAATCTTCAATTCCCCTCCCCCACCCCGCAGACAAAAACACACACCTGTGCTCCCGCACTTTGAGAGGGTAAACATGGTTATGATAGGAAAGAAACATTGTTGGGATAAAAAGGGAATTGTAGATAACCCAAAGCATATTACTTCATATGTGATTCGTGGTGAAGGTATTGTCATGGTGAAGGTATTGTCATGGTGAAGGTATTGTCATGGTGAAGGTACTGTCATGGTGAAGGTATTGTCATGGTGAAGCTACTGTCATGTTGAAGGTACTGTCATGATGAAGGTACTGTCATGATGAAGGTACTGTCATGTTGAAGGTACTGTCATGTTGAAGGTACTGTCATGATGAAGGTACTGTGATGGTGAAGGTACTGTCATGGTGAAGCTACTGTCATGGTTCTTTCCTAATAACCATGTTTACCCTGAAATCTTGGGAACAGGTGTGTGTTGTGCGAAGATATGAAAGGATTGTGAGTGACAACTAAATGTGAAGTATTTCAATCAGCCATAGCTGTCTCAGCAATTGTGTGTATAATGTGAAGCATATTGTCTATATTTTAACAAAGCTAAAATAGCCTGGGGTCAAATTATTCCATACAGAGACATTGAAAACATATCATCATGTTAATTTATGTTTGTGTCCCATTAAACTTTAGGAAAGTCATTCAATATGGCTGAAAATTATGTCAACTTGCACCTAGAAATGTTAGGCGTGAATGAGGTCAAATTAACTTACTAAAGAATTGGGCCCAATCTGAGTTTATCTAGAACTAGTCTTAGTTTATAACAAGACTAATATGGCAGATGTCCACCCTGGAGAGAGGCAGGAGAGGCAGGAGAGGCCCGAGTGAGCTAGTGAGCAAAGGAGCAGGAGAGGAGTAGGTACAGGCAGACAGTCAAGTACAGATGATGAGAGCCATCTGGCGGTTTCAGCACAGATTATTTCATTTATTCAAGTGACAGAGAATTTGGGGAAGTATGTCTGCTTTGCCTGATAGTTAGTTTACTGAACACAAGTGTGCACTTTCAAATGTGTGGCGTGTGGGGAGTGTAGTGTGTAGTGTGAGTAGCGTGTAGTGTGTAGTGTGTGGCGTGTTTTAAGTTATGTTGGGTAATAAAAAAGTTAAACTGGCAAAAAACAAGTTAAATCATCTTATCTCGGCCAAACTGACAGTATCAACTAAAGAGATGTGTAAAAAGTTTAGGCTCATCTCTGCCCTTTCTGTCTCTTTCTGACTTACAGAAGACACTAAGCCGGGCAGAGGTAAACATGGAAACCCTGGATGAAGAGGCTCAGTGTTGTTGGTGCAGGTGGGTCAGTGTGTCAGAGAAACCAGCCAGGCAGGTGCCCGGCTGTACATCCCAGCACTCCTACTCTGTGGGGTTTGAGGAGGTGACAGATATGGGGTTTGTTCTTATTGTGATGGACAGGCAACTGCTGACCGTAGTTCAGACACCAGGGCTGTCGTGTATCAAGCCAACAGCCACTCCTGTTATTCACTTTGCTCATCGCTCTTCAGCCCACTCCCCACTCCTCTCCACCTCCCAGTAACAGCGTCAAGACAGACCCTCTCACACAACACCTGAGGCCCAGGAGTCAAATCTCTCTGGGTGATCAGGATCACGGCTTGCTCCTCCTCCATGTCTGCTCTGATCTCCTCAGACAGGAGGACTCTGTTACTGTGTTTCGTCAGTGTGAATCACACGCATCTGATGGATGGACACAATATTACACATCATCGTCATATTATACACACATCTGATGGATGAGAGACAATATTACATCATCATTCAGTATACACACATCTGATGGATGAACAATATTACACTGTCATCATTCATATTATACACACACATCTGATATATGGACACAATAACACATCATCATTCACCTGAAAGCACAAACACACACATCACAACACACACACATGTACACACGTAAACACACACACACACACACACACACACACACACCTGAAGTACATGTGAAACACCCAACAATACAGCATGTGAACAGCCTGCACACATGCCGTAGACAAGTACACGATAACGCAGACACTGCCCTTAGCATGACACGCACTGCGTGCGTAGGCACACACGCAGCGTAGGCACGTATTTGAATGTTACACACCATCCCCCTGGCTGCTCCTGATCACCTGTACTATGTGGGTACTACACTCAAAACACACATGTACAAATAATTATTACCACACATCACAATGCATCTTCTGAGCCACACCAAACTAGTGCAGCAAACACACACACGCATACACACAAGTACACATAAACACACAGACCTGTACCTGCCCCGTAAAACACAACGACCTGGCAAACATACACAAAAAAATGTGAGCACACACCTGCGCTCACACCTACACGCACACTAACATGGGCACACACTGTAATCTTCTGCGCACTGCCACATCAAGCATAACGCACCTCAGCCTGCTTCTCCACCACTAAAGCTACAGGCAAACAAACGTGCTGCCAATCTCAGCTACATACAGGCTCAAACACCTGGGTCTTCATCCCTGCCACTGCACTCAACAATTGCACACATGTTCTGCCAGCTCAGCCACACCGCCTGCCTGCCCTTGCAATACACATAAACACATAGCAGTAAGTACATGTAAACACAAACAAATAAAACACACACACACTCTGCCATGCAAACACACACACACACACTGCGTCTGCGTCTTCTGCCTTTTCACTGGCTGAACACACACGCGTACATCGGCCACACGCGCACCACACACACACGTACTGCTTGTGCGCTCTGTGCCACACCTGGCTGCGTGGGCCACTGCGGCTCCTGCGTGGGCCTGCGTGCCCATGGGCACGTGCACGCAAACTTGCTGATCTGCCATGAACACTGCGCCTGCCCCATCGGCTCTGCGTACCATCATTTCTGCGACCTGCCCATCGCGTACCGCCGTATCGGCTTACCCGTTACTGCGTCAACCACGCTATTTTGCGCACCCACCTGCCCATACCGCGTAGCTGCCATGCGTAAACACGCGTGCTTCTTCCTGGATCAACACACGCACACGCTACGCAAGCACACACAAGCAAGCACCTGCGTTTGCAGCTTTCGACGTAATGCTTTAATCTGGACAATGTTTGCTCCATTTCGCATGAATATAAAGAGCCTCATTCCCACACAACAAATCAAATCCTTGCATATTTTTGTTGCCTACAGACTGGCTAAAACTGCTGGCAACCTGTGTTCAGGTCAGCCCAGCGGTGGGCGGCGGGTCGAGCCGAGCTGCATAGTGTTTCACCACGGACTGGAAATATGTTCAGCGAGGAATATCATGTATTGATAATCTGCAGAAGACAATGAGCAATTTTGTGGCAAATACGTATCTGCCTTAGACTCGAGATCGTTCCTAATCAAACGATGGAGTCAACATTAACATGAATAACACCTTGGTCTAACATTAATAAGTAACATCTTACGAGGAATCACAACACAATCTAGAAAGCACTCAAAAAAATTGAAGAAAAACAAGACAGGAAGCAAAAGTAGAATCTCTCTACCAGGGCTCCAACACCAGACACATGTGTGGTCTGGCACCGGTCACGGAGGCCCAAGGCACAGCCAGTGTGAAGTGTGACCTCCCAGGCTCAGCCTTTTCTCGCGGTTTGGGAGGCACTGACTGGCTGGCATTGCATGGGACCGGTGGCCTTCCATGTCTTAAAAGGATTAACAAACGCAAGCTGGACCAGACAACATCCTGAGCATGCTTTCTCAAAGCATGTGTGTGATTTACTGATATATTCAACCTATCATTACATAGTCAGTGATTACATCTGCTCAGAAGTCCATGTTTATGGAAATCCTCTGCATGAATGACTACCGCCCTATTACATAACACTGTGCGATATCGGACGCGATATGTGTGAAAATAATAGCAAATGCGTCATTGTTTATACATTTATTTTGTGAAGAGAGCTGCGTCCGTTAGTTTGGTGGCTAGTGTGTTATGGAGGACTATGAGTGCCGTATTTATGAAATATATAAATACATAAATAAATACATAAATAAATATATAAAAATACTTAAATATATATAATTAAATACTGAAATATATAAATACTTAAATATATAAATACTTAATATATAATACTTAAATATATAAATACTTAAATATATAAATACACATTGCATTTGGACAATTGTGGAACTTGTTGAGCGTTCAAATGCAAGGGAGTGGACTTAGCTTATTTCATAGAGCTGTTCTCATTGGACGGTGTGTTTTGTCCTTAGAACACATACAATATCACACCATCCAAATGCAATGTCTATTGCATTTGAACTATCTAATTCATACCATCCAAATGCAATGTCTTTTGCATTTGAACTACACTCAATATCACACCATCCAAATGCAATGTCTATTTGAACACACTGGATCATACCACAAGGAAACACAGAAACTTGTTTGTGCTATTTGATTGACACCTTTCATCTGATAGCATGAAGCAAAAGCGATTTTAGCACCTTGCGGGTGCTGTATGCCTTGAAGAAGCCTCGTGCTCCATTTAAGCCCATCAACAAATGGTGATGAATGTAATGAGTTATTAAACATGTTACAACCTCTTATAACTTGGGGAGTGGAATAGAGCTTGTGTCGTGTGTCTTTATTTCTGCCTGTGCGACTTAAGCCCAACATACTCTGTTAAACACCTTGTGGGGTATTTTATCTGCCACTAAAAACATTGTTACGGCGAATTCCAGTATTATTTGGACGTGTTCAGGCGGCTGTAAACCCTCCGGTCCCTAGTATTGAGCTATTGCTCGGTGCTGGAAGTCTGGTTGACGCAAAGAAAATAAATCAAAACATGTGCCACTTTCTAACAATATAAATTAGGTAGGTTTAACTTGTTTTAAAGTGCCACATTTTGGATACATAGCGGACAAGGAAACACATAAACCGTCTGTATTGCTACTGTATTGACAGCTCTCATTTGTTAGTTTGCGTTCAAGTGTCCAATCACTGTGTTCTAAGGACAAAACACACCCGTCCAATGAGAACAGCTCTATGAAATAAGCTATGTCGCCCCTTTGCATTTGGACGCTCAACAGGTTTCCACACCATCCAAATGCAATGTCTATTGTATTTGAACTGCATGCAACATCACACCATCCAAATGCAATGCGTATTTATATATTTAGTATTTATATATTTAGTATTTAATTATATATTTAAGTATTTATATATTTATTTATGTATTTATATATTTCATAATATGGCACTCATAGTCCTCCATAGATTTAAGCGCACGCTTGAAAATTATATATAATGATCACGTTTGATTGGTCCAGTTGCCCTGTCACATGCAAGTGACAGCAAAGCGGGTCACTAAACGAACAGACCCTCATTACACGTGACGTATTTGTGAGCGCACAGGTCCACTAAACGGACAGACCCACATTACACGTGGCGTATGTGTGAACTCCAACAACGTGAGGGCAAGAAATAAAGACAGTCGGACAAAGAGAGAAAAAGCGAGTTAAGAAGCTAAAGAAAGTTTCGCCAACTTATCGCTCAAGCTGTTGTACTCTGCAAAACTTGCGGTATGGTGATACACCGGGCAGAGGAAATTCAACCATCCTATTTCCCATCTTAATAACCACCACAAGCACTATAGGATATGAGTGCAAAACGCCACAATCGTGTCGCAGGTAAATCTATACGGAAATAATATGGGCATTATAATTGTTGTGACTATTTGGTGCCCCCCAGCATGGTGCCCCCCAGCACTTGGTGCCCCCCCCAGCATGGTGCCCCCCAGCACTTGTTGCCCCCCCCAGCACTTGGTGCTCTACGCGTGATAGGGCAGTGGCGCTGACAACATGTCCTGTTTTATAGACATGCTCTTTCTTCCATCTTGTACCAGTACTGTACAATTTCACTGTTAGTTCAAATAAACCATGGTGCAAGCAGAACTTGATTTTGTTTATATATATATTAATCTATTTGAGGCATTACCATACTTTTGTGTTTTTACATATGTTTAAGAATATAAATTAATGTGTCTGTAATATTCATAGTCAATATCGCAATATCACATTTTGTCAATTTGGCTTGCACCCCTAACTAACGCCCACCATCATGAAGTGCTTCAGGCAGTTAGTCGGCCCCATTACAGACTCCATGCCTGCTACATTGGACCCATACCAGTTTGCCTACAGACCAAACAGATCCACAGAAGATGCCATCTCTCTGTCCCTCCACTCTGCACTCTCTCACCTGGACAAAAGGAACACATATGTGGCAATGCTTTTGTAGACTACAGCTCAGCACATTCCAACACATTGTGCTTGTAAACTTGCAGTGAAGCTCAGGGAACTGGGTCTCGACCCCACCCTGTGCGGATGCATCCTGAAAGACCCCAGGTAATGCGGATGGGCAACCACCTCTACCTCACTTATCCTCAGCGCTGGTTCCCCCCAGGGCTGTGTGCTGAGTCCGCTCCTGTACTCTCTCTTCATCTACGACTGCGTAACTTCTCACTCCTCCAAATGTCAGGGATTGGGGTTGAGGGTGATGGAAGCACGAGCAGAAACTCCACGGAACACAGAGAGCGGGGCTCAGAATCACGAGAAAATAATAATTTGTGAAAACCAGAAAACTGAAAACTACACACACTTGTGTGAAACAAGCTCGCACGTGGGCCAATAACAAAACACAAGACAGAACAAAAAGAAACACTTGGAGCGGGTAAAGGGAAACAGGACTACAAGCGATCAGGGAATTAGAGTTGTGTGTCCTAACGGCCAGTGGGAAAAAGCTGTCTCTGGAACCTGTTGGTCTGGACGCTCTGAGGCTTCTGCCCGACGGCATCTTGCTGAACAGTCCATGTCCTGGGTGACTAGGATCAGAAATGATCCGCTTGGTTCTCCTTGCACCTCAGGTGGAGATCCTGCATGGATGGCAGGCCAGTCCCCGTGATGCGCTCCGCCTGTTTTATAACCTTCTGTTGTGACTTACGTTCGAGGGAGGTCCAACTGCGGTACCATGCGGTGACACATCCGGTCAGGATACTCTCAATAGTGCACCTGTAGTTGGACAGTATCCTTGCATTCATGCCGACCTCTCAGCCGTTTCCTGGCCTCCTTAACCACAATGTTGGAGTGGAGCCAGGTCAGGTCATCGCTGATGCTGACCCCCAGGAACTTGATGTTGCTGACTCCTCCACTGCAGACCCGTTGATGAGAATGGGTGCCTGGTCTCCTGGGCCGGCTTTTCCTGTAGTCCACAATCATCTCCCTAGTCTTGCTGACGTTGAGTTGGAGATTGTTCTCCTGACACCACAGAGACAGTGATCGTATCTCGTCCAGTAGACCGACTCGTTGTTATCGGAGATCAGGCCTATAACAGTGGTGTCAATGTAGCAAACTTAATGATGGTGTTGGTGTAAGGGTTTGTGTTGGGTTCTTGTTTTGTTTGCTTGTTCTTGTCTCCCCTCTGGTGGTGGTCCTTATTGTTTGTCCTAGTACATTTCCGTTTTCCCACATATCACTAATTGTCCTGCCTGTGCCTTCACCTGTTGCTTGTTAGTCCTCGTGTTATGTTCGGTATTTAAGCCCTCAGTGTCTCTTGTGTTTGTTGGTTCATTGTTTCGTGTCCGGTTCCTCAAATAAGTCTGATCGCTTGTAGTCCTGTTTCCTTACCCGTTCCAAGTGTTTCTTTGTTCTGTCTTGTGTTTTGTTATTGGCCCACGCCTTTGTTTGTTTCCTCTACACAAGTGTGTGTAGTTTTCAGTTTTCTGGTTTTCAATAAATTATTATTTTCCGCATTCCTGGAGCCCTGCCTTCTGTGTTCCGTGGGAGCTTGCTCGTGCTTCCATCACCCTCAACCCCAATCCCTGACATTTGGAGGAGTGAGAAGCTACGCAGTCGTAGATGAAGAGAGAGTACAGGAGCGGACTTCAGCACACAGCCCTGGGGGGAACCAGCGCTGAGGATAAGTGGGAGGTAGAGGTGGTGTTGCCCATCCGCATTACCTGGGTCTGCCCGCTAGGAAGTCTAGGATGCATCCGCACAGGTGGGGTCGAGACCCAGTTCCTGAGCTTCACTGTAAGCTTAAGGGGCACAATGGTGTTGAATGCTGAGCTGTAGTCTATGAAAAGCATTGTCACATATGTGTTCCTTTTGTCCAGGAGAGAGTGCAGAGTGGGAGGGACAGAGAGATGGCATCTTTCTGTGGATCTGTTTGGTCTGTAGGCAAACTGGTATGGGTCCAATGTAGCAGGCATGGAGTCTGTAATGTGGGCTTTGACTAACTGCTCGAAGCACTTCATGATGGTGGGCGTTAGTTAGGGGTGCACAAATTGACAAAATGTGATATTGCGATATTGATCATGAATATTGCGATATCAATATTAATTTCGATATTCTTAAACATATGTAAAACACAAAAAGTTATGAGGGAAAAAATGCCTCAAAATAGACACATATATATAAACAAAATCAAGTTCTTACAGCACCATGGTTTATTTGAACTAACAGTGAAATTGTACAGTACTGGTACAAGATGGAATAAAGAGCATGTCTATAAAACAGGACATGTTGGTCAGCGCCACTGCCCCATCACGCGCGTAGAGCCCAAGTGCTGGGGGGGGCACCAAGTGCTGGGGGCACCGCGCTGGGGGGGGCACCAAGTGCTGGGGGGGCACCAAGTGCTGGGGGGGGCACCAAAATAGTCACAACAATTATAATGCCCATATTATTTCCGTATAGATTTACCTGCGACACGATTGTAGGCGTTTGCATCATATCCTATAGTGGGCTTGTGGTGGTTATTAAGATGGGGAAATAGGATGGTTGAATTTCCTCTTGCCCGGTGTATTGCCATGCCGCAGGATTTTTGCAAGTACAACAGCTTGAGCGACATAAGTTGGCTTAAACTTTTCTTTAGCTTCTCTAACTGGCTTTTCTCTCTTTGTCCGACTGTCTTTATTTCTCTTTCACGTTGTTGATTCACTTTTCATACGTCACGTGTAATGTAGGTCTGTCCGTTTTGTAGTAGACCTGTGCGCGCTCTGCATCGTCACGTGTAATGAGGGTCTGTTCGTTTAGTGGGCCGTTTGTATCACTTGCATGTGACAGGCAGCTGACCAATCAAACGTGATCATTATATATAATTTTCAGCGGTGCGCCCAAATCTATGGAGGACTATGAGTGCCATATTATGAAATATATAAATACATAAATAAATATATAAATACTTAAATATATAATTAAATAGCAAATATATAAATACTTAAATATATAAATACGCATTTGCATTTGGATGGTGTGATGTTGCATGCAGTTCAAATACAATAGGCATTGCATTTGGATGGTGTGGAACCTGTTGAGCGTCCAAATGCAAGAGGCAAGACATAGCTTATTTCATAGAGCTGTTCTCATTGGACGGTGTGTTTTGTCCTTAGAAGACACAGTGATTTGGACCTTTGAGCATAGGCAACAAATGAGAGCTGTCAATATGATGTACACAGACGGGTTTTATGTGTTTCCTTGTCGCTATGTATCCAAAATGTAGCGCTTTAAAAACAAGTTAACCCGCGAATTTATATTGTTAGAAAGTGGCATGTTTTGATTTATTTTCTTTCGCGTCAACCAGACTTCAGCACCGAGCAATAGCTCAATGCTGAGACACCAGACAGTGGTTTACAGCCGTCTGAACACGTCCAAAATAATACTAATTCGCCGTAACAATGTTTTTAGTGGCAGATAAAAAATAGACACCAAGTGTTTAACAAGTATGTTGGGCTTAAGTCGCACCAGGCAGAAATAAAGACACACGACACAAATCGCATTCTCACTTCCCGTTATAAGAGGTTGTAGCTTATGTTTAATAACTCATTACATTCATCACCATTTGTTGATGGGCTTAAATGGAGCACGCAGGCTTCTTTAGAGGCATACAGCACTTCGCAAAGTGCTAAAATCGCTTTTTGCTTTCTATGCTCATCAGATGAAAGGTGTCAATCAAATAGCACACAAACAAGTTTCCGTGTTTCCTTGTGGTATGATCCAGTGTGTTCAAATAGACATTGCATTTGGATGGTGTGATATTGTGGATGTAGTTCAAATGCAAAAGACATTGCATTTGGATGGTATGAAATTGTATGTAGTTCAAATGCAATAGACATTGCATTTGGATGGTGTGATATTGTATGTGTTCTTAAGGACAAACACACCGGCCCAATGAGAACAGCTCTATGAAATAAGCTAAGTCTCGGCTCCCTTTGCATTTGGAACGCTCAACAAGTTCCACACCATCCAAATGCAATGTGTATTTATATATTTAAGTATTTATATATTTAAGTATTTATATATTTAAGTATTTATATATTTAAGTATTTATATATTTCAGTATTTAATTATATATTTAAGTATTTATATATATTTATTTATGTATTTATTTATGTATTTATATATTTCATAATATGGCACTCATAGTCCTCATATAAATCGAACACAACTAAGCCACTCAAACTAAACGACGTCTCTTCACAAAAATAAATGTATAAATAAATATCGCATTCTTGCGACATTTTCGATGATGATATCGCGTTAACGATATCGCAATAAAGCGTTAGCAACAGGCGGTAGTCATTCATGCAGAGGATTTTTGGCTTTTATGGAACAGGGACAATGATGGACTTCTTGAAGCAGATGGGGACCACTGACTGGTGTAGCTACAGGTTGAATATATCAGTAAACACATCAGCCAGTTGGATCAGCACATGCTTGAGAGCACGACCAGGATGCTGCCTGGTCCAGCAGCTTTGGTGTTTGCTAATCCTTTTAAGTGATTTACACACGTCTGCCCTGGTTACCTGGAGTGGGCAGCCGCCTGGTCCCATGCAATGTCCAAGCCATCAGTGTCGCTCCCAAACCGTGGAGAAAAAGGTGTTGAGTTCCTCTGGGAGGGAGGCTGCCACCTCCCCACACTACTTGTGTCTCTAGAACCGTAACGGCTCTCAGACCACTCCACATGTGTCTGGTGTTGAGCCCCGGGTAGAGAGATTCTACTTTTGCTCTGTCTTGTTTTTTCACTCTTGATGGCCTTTCTGGAGATTGTGCTGTGATTCCCGTAGTTGTCCATGTTGCCTGAGTTGAATGCTGCTGTAATCCAGGCGTTTATCAAGTGGCACGGATTCCACTGTTGACCCACGGTTTTTGATTAGGAAACGATCCGAGGTTTTGCGTGGTACAATGTCCTCAATGCATTTTACAATAAAATGGGTCACTGTCTCTGCGTATTCATCAATGTTTCCGGACGATTCATGAACATATTCCAGTCCGTGGTGAGGAAACAATGACGTAGTCGGCTTCTGATTCGTCCGTCCACCGCTGGGCTGACCTTGTCACAGGCTGTTGTTGTTTTAGCTTCTGTCTGTAGGCAGGGAAGCAACAGTATCGATGCGTGATCTGATTTGCCAAAAGCGGACCGGGAGGGCCTTATATCCATGCGGAAATGGAGAGTAAACATTGTCCAGATTGTTTTCGCCAAGGCTGGAAAGTTACAAAAACGTGTGTGTTTGCTTGTGTGTGTTTGTGTAAGTGTGTGTGTGTGTGTGTTAACGTGTGCGTTTAAACGTGTGTGTTTACGTATGCGTGTGTTTACGTGTACGTGTGTGCGTGTGTTTACGTGTATGTGTGTTTACGTGTACGGTGTTTACGTGTACGTGTGTTTACGTGTACGTGTGTTTACGTGTACGTGTGTTTACGTGTACGTGTGTTTACGTGTACGTGTGTTTACGTGTACGTGTGTTTACGTGTACGTGTGTTTACGTGTACGTGTGTTTACGTGTACGTGTGTGTGCGCGTGTGTTTACGTGTACGTGTGTGTGTGTGTGTGTTTACGTGTACGGTGTGTGTTTACGTGTGTGTGCGTGTGTTTACTGTACGTGTGTGTGTGTGTGTGTGTGTTTACATGTACTTTTTATGTGTGTGTGTTTACGTGTGTTTGTGTTTCTTTACATGTGTGTTTACGCCACGTGCGTGTGTTTATGTGTGTGTGTACTTGTGCGTGTGTTTACGTGTGTGTGTTTACGTGTTCATGTGTGTGTCTGTTAACGTGAGTGTGCGTGTGTACGCGTGTGTGTTTACATTTGTGTGTTACCTGTATGTGTTTATACGTGTACGTGTGTTTACGTGTATTTGTGTTTCTTGTGTGTGTGTGTGCGTGCGTTTACGTGTGCGTGCGTTTACGTGCGTGTGTTTACGTGTGTGTGTGTTTACGTGTGTGTGTGTGTGTTTACGTGAGTGTGCGTGTGTGTGTACGTGTGTGTGTGTTTACATTTTTTGTGTATGTTTACTTGTACGTGTGTTTAATACGTGTGTGTACATGTCTGTGTGTTTATGTGTACTTGTGTGTATGTGTGTGTGTGTGTGTGTGTGTGTGTTTACGTGTACTTGTTTGGGTGTGTGTCTGTGTTTACATGTACTTGTATGTGTGTGTGTGTGTGTTTACGTGTACATGTGTGTGTTTACGTGTAAGTGTGTGTGTTTACGTGTGCTTGTGTACGTGTGTACGTGTGCTTGTGTACGTGTGTGTGTGTTTACTTGTACATGTGTTTACGTGTGTGTGTTTACGTGTACGTGTGTGTGTGTTTACGTGTATGTGTGCGTGTCTGTGTGTTAATGTGTACTTGTGTTTACGTGTATGCGTGTACTTGTCTGGGTTTTTACGTGTACTTGTTTGGGTGTGTGTGTGTGTGTGTGTTTACATGTACTTGTGTGTGTGTGTGTGTGTGTGTGTGTGTGTGTGTGTTTACGTGTACATGTGTGTGTTTACGTGTATGTGTGTGTTTACGTTTGTATGAATGATGATGTGTAATATTGTGTCTCATATATCAGATGTGTGTATA
>CM055745.1:8492534-8598105 GCA_029465975.1 Dallia pectoralis | reverse complement strand
GTATTGCGGGTTTCCTCCGGCGTCTAGTAGCTGATTCGGGACGGTATGTAAACACTTTAATCGCTATTCCAAAAAAGCAACATGTTATGCACTGATAGATTATCTGCTAAAAGAGTTAACTGTAGACAAACATGCATTGGTAAAGGTAGTCAGAGAAATACGGGACAAATTAGCAATGTATCTTTGGCGTTGAAAACTGTCAAAAAGTAACGATTTAAAAAAAACTTCAATTATTAAAATGGTTAAAATATATATGTACCCAGGACTAGAGTAGATCACAAAACAATTTATGTAAGTAATTTTAAATTCGCTATTCCCCAATCCGAAAATACTACATTTATGGAGTAAAGCTTTGATGATCTAGCAGCCATTGTTGACGTCTCGTAATGTGTTCTAGGTACCTTAGTTTCAAGTGAGCTCTCGGAAAATCTTGGTTTCAAGGGGTATACACCCCTCAGTCTTACCCCTTCGTCTTGATCCAAAGGAGTATTAGGACAGCACTTGGTGTCGCGCGAGCCTTTGCAAAACTAAGGAAGGGCTAAGGGGAAGGGGTAGGGGAGTATTCCGGTTAGATAAGACCTTGTATTAAGCATTGCTGGCTTAAGTGATATAGCCACAGTAGTTCATATCTCAAATGTATTTTGTCAGAATAATTAGTGGACGTTGTGTGGTTCAATGGCAAAATGTACGAGCCAGAAGTATTAGCACCACAACAAGCTGGATGATTATCAATGGCGTTTTCTGTTTTGAGTATGTGAGTTTAATAGCTGTTTCTTGATGATGCTATTTGTGAAGGCTAAGAGAATTAATAATGAAATTCGTTTTAATTTATCTTAAAAGAAACGAGGTAACATTTTATATGATCTTACATGGTAAATGAAAATGTCATTTGGAACAGATCAAGAAACATTTTTGAACCATGATTTGGATTTCATCCAAGTTAATCTTTTTTAGAATACATATACTCTGATTGTATTGTTTTCTATTAGACATGAAAAACATTTGGAGTTTTTGGCTACCATCAGTGCTTCCTATCAGTTTGCTGTGTTGTAAGTCTCTTTACAATTTTCAAGAGTAAAATAGCAACAGGCTATGATTGAAATTGTCAATCTGGCCTCATTAATAATTACACTTGGATCAATGTGACTTGCCCTTCTTCACCCACAACACATGTTAGTCTATCGTTTGGTCAGACTACACATTATGATATAGTCTGGCTTGTCAGGCTATGTATACATCTCTTTTGTAAGGTCTGCCTGTTTAACTAGTTAATATAATAGTTCGGCCAAAAATAATATTAAACCTTTTTACCCTTATGCAGTTCGAGATGCATATGCCAATCATTTTTTAGACAAACACATTTTCAGTTATTTTAGAAAATGTCTTAGATCTTTCAGTGATTATAATGAGAAGTTATGGGGTCCACCTGTGTATTCCTTCTTCAAGTCCCAAAAATGTGCATGCATTCTTCACAAAAGTAATCCATCCGGCTCCAGGGGGATAAACGAAGGCCTTCCGAGGGTAATCCGGTTTTGTCATAAAAATATACATATTTAAAACTTGATAAAGTAAAATAACTGGCTTCCGGTAACGGTCGACCCGCTTTCAAGGGAGATGGATCCTGGAGTATGACGTAGGACGTAGCGTAGGAAGCGTCGTGACGTGGAACAAACGTGTTGTGTTTTGCTCTTTTCAACTGCTCTGGTTTGCTTTGCTCTCTGGCTGCGCTGTCACGTTCGTTCCACGTCACGATGCTTCCTACGCTACGTCAGAACTTCTCATTATAATCACTGAAATCTAAGACATTTTCTAAAATAACTGAAAATGTGTTCGTCTGAAAAATGATTGACATATGCATCTCGAACTTTTCTGGCAGCTTTCTGGCGTGCTTTTGGCAAAACTGTTTGGGCCTGTTTTGCCCCTGCATTCCTGGCGGTATAATGGCCAAAACTAAGAACAGTGTTTGGGCCATAAAAGGCCCGGAACAATTTTGCTATCTGGGACCTATTTAGTAGTATTAAATACACCACAATTGTATTATTATTTTCTTCTGTAAAGCACATTGAATTGCTTCTATGTATGAATTGTGCTATAAATAAACTAGCTTGGGTCATAAGCGTTGTCATTGTTCATGATGACTCTATGTTATTAGCTGCATTTAACCAATAATAGACTCTGACTTTGATGAGCTGCAGGGACTGAGATCAAATGTCCGTTGGCGCCTCCTACTGGTTAACTTATGTAATACCTGTTTGGGGGAGGGGACAGGTAGCACAGGTGAAACCAGAAGTAAATACCTGTTCAGTATCCATTTTGTTCTGACGGAGCAGCATAAGATTAGAATTTTTAGTAGTAGATTTTAAATTTTCACTAAAAATGATCAACCAAATGATTTCATAATGATTATTATAAAACCAAAGCAGAGAGAACAACAACTTGGAGTAAGTAATTATCAGTATTAAAGTGCTGCTACTACAGTTAAGTTAATCAGTCCATATTCTCAAATAGGGTGTGAATCAGTTGTATAGAGAAATGGACGTCCAAGCAAATATTCATTAAATGTTCTGATATTTTTTTATAGTAATTCTACGTTAAGATACATTATACATTTATATAATATGATTTATTTAATGTTTATATTTATCAGTACATAACACTTAATAGTTTACATCAACTGACTGGACCAAACTAAAGTAATTATACCAGATTTAAATCAGAGCATCAGGACACGGTGACTGTTATTATAACAGATGTTAAATCAAATCTACGGTCTACCAGACTCACTAACAGTTATTACAACAGATGTTAAATCCAGAGCATCAGGACACGGTCTACCAGACTCACTAAGTTATTATACAGTTATTATAACAGATGTTAAATCCAGAGCATCAGGACACGGTCTACCAGACTCACTAACAGTTATTATACCAGATGTTAAATCCAGAGCAGATCAGGACACACGGTCTACCAGACTCACTAACAGTTATTATACCAGATGTTAAATCCAGAGCATCAGGACACGGTCTACCAGACTCACTAACAGTTATTATAACAGATGTTAAATCCAGAGCATCAGGACACGGTCTACCAGACTCACTAACAGTTATTATAACAGATGTTAAATCCAGAGCATCAGGACACGGTCTACCAGACTCACTAACAGTTATTATAACAGATGTTAAATCCAGAGCATCAGGACACGGTCTACCAGACTCACTAACAGTTATTATAACAGCTGTTAAATCCAGAGCATCAGGACACGGTCTACCAGACTCACTAACAGTTATTATAACAGATGTTAAATCCGAGCATCAGGACACGGTCTACCAGACTCACTAACAGTTATTATAACAGATGTTAAATCCAGAGCATCAGGACACGGTCTACCAGACTCACTAACAGTTATGATAACAGATGTTAAATCCAGAGCATCAGGACACGGTCTACCAGACTCACTAACAGTTATTATAACAGATGTTAAATCCAGAGCATCAGGACACGGTCTACCAGACTCACTAACAGTTATTATACCAGATGTTAAATCCAGAGCATCAGGACACGGTCTACCAGACTCACCAACAGTTATTATAACATACGTTAATTCCAGAGCATCAGGACACGGTCTACCAGACTCACTAACAGTTATTATACCAGATGTTAAATCCAGAGCAAACGCTATATTAAACTGGATAAAAAATATAAGTACATAAGTAAAATACTTATTATTGAATATTATTAATATGTGCTTTACATAGGGGAGTATGATTTTGGCAGCATTGCCGAATTCACACCCCCCACCCTTAATCACTTTAGCTGGGTCAGACACCCAAAAAACTCATTCTGGAGACACATCACATCCTAAAGACTACCTACAAAAAAGCACAAGTGTTTATATTCAATAATTAGTATTTTACATAGGGGAGTATGATTTTGGCAGCACTGTTTTGTTTTCATAAAGAAAATGTGCAGGCAGTAAAGTCAAATCTCTTTAGTAATGATGTTCATGTTTAGGAGTAAAAACTTTACCATAACCACACAAATTAAATCACTATCATGTAATTTCTTGCGCATGTCTGTTTTAGCAGCTGGCCAGGCGACGCAAATTGTCGTCATGCGCGTGCTCGCGCCGGGCAGTCAGATTCTGGCAGGGAGTAAGAATTCGGCACAACACCGGCTTTAGATTGCATTAAGGTGTGTGTGGGCCCACAAAGTATGTTGGTTTAAGTTACTTTGAAGTAGGGGTGGGCGATATGGGAAAAATATCATATCACGATTTTTTCTGGAAAAATCACGATTCACGATTTTATCATGATTCTTTTTCATGTTGCTTTTTAAGACTATTTTGCAAATTACTGAGCCGCAATACAAGCAAATTATATCTCCATTTAAAAAATATAGCCATACAAGGTAACAAAACATAAAAGGGAAAAAAATGTTAAAGTAGCATATTTAAATCACGTGTATATTTAATGGAAGTGCAATTGTGCAAAGAAGCACCCATTCTCATCCGCAGCTTCACCATCCATTCACTGTGTAACCTGCCATCGATCTACAGCATCAGATGATCTACTGTGTTATCATCCTGAATTAAATGAATTGTGAATTATGCAGTAAAACATTTTACTAAAAAAGTATGTAGCCTATTTATTGTCTTATGTAACCATACAATACAAAATTAAAACCATGATTTTAAAATGCACAGGCTATGATATTTACATTTCTAAAGATCGAATAAATGAAAATCCATCAAACTGTATGTCCTATTTTGATGTAATAAATGCTAAAACATTTTAGATCACAAGCGACGCGCAATCAAATGATTTGCGCATGATTGGCCGTATATATTGCAACACTCTTGAAATAAAAACATTAGGCTACAGTGTATAATTCGATCATTTACATTTGTAAAATGTATTAGCCTGTAGTAATTACAGCCCAGTAACTAAGGCACTGTAGACAATGAAACACGTATTTTACAACACAGTTTGTATATTGGTCACGGTCGGGTATATTCTGCTGTTACCCGGTAGATACATTAATCAATTTCGTTTTATATTTTCGTTCTGTTTATTTAGTAAAACATATATTTCTTTATAAACGTAGGCCTACCTCTTTTTTTCTAGTTCATTCAAATTCAACCAAGCCAATCAATCTATTATCTATGTATATCTCGCAGCTTTTGTCTGCCTGAGCAGGACACGCAAACTAACCGGTTGCACTGCGCACAGTGTTCATTAGTGATGTTATGAGTGCACATGAGACCGCAGTGATTAATCCGTTACATATATCCAGTTTCATATAGGTCGGACAAAAACGCGTCAAGTTTCATGCAGACCAGACCAAAACGCATCCAGTTTTAAACAGACCAGACCAAAACGGATCCAGTTTCATATAGACCAGACCAAAACGAGTCCAATATAGACCAGACCAAAACGAGATCAGACCAAAACGCGTCCAGTTTCTGAAAACGGGACAAGGTAAAATGCACGTATTTAGGAAAAGTCATGGAAGGACGAGGCTGTAGCTTTTCAACATTATATATTTATTTTAATTACTAACTGCAACGCCCGCGGGCATGGGCTGTTGGCGCTTCTAGTGTTAACACGCTGACATATAGCGCACCGCGCATTGCATGTTGTTACGTAGCTGAAAAAACGCCATAGATCTGCATCTAATCGAATGTGCACTGGAGCGCGATTCTACGATATTTCCGAAAAAGTGAATCGTGGAGACATTTTAATAGTCCACGATTAAATATCGTCATATCGCACACCCCTACTTTGAAGTGGTACATTGAGTTTTTCTGAATTAATTCATGTGAAGGTTAATGGGGTTTAAATTGTTGTCTGTGCATTTATGGTACAGTATTGACAGTATTTTCCTTTTTAAGAAAAAGAGGGACATTTTATGTTGAAGGGTTAAAAAAGAATAATCATATCCTTATTTCATTTTCCTATTTCATTGGAGATAATCATTTCTTTATTGAGTAAATAATTGAGATATATTTTTCTAAAACCTTGTGTGTTGTGTTACTTCAGTACATACCTGGAAAGAGGTTATCATTTTATTCTGAGAGAGACATATACAGACACTTATGGTTAAAAATCTTTGTTAAAACTATAACTTAAGAAAGGTGAATTCATAGGAAGGTTAGAAAAACATTTCATGTGTGTACTTTAAAAGAGAGATCCAAGAGAACATTTAAAACTGAGTTATTCAGGGTTAAAACACATTTGATAAATACATTAAAAGAACTCAAAAGCCCTGGCCTCATTAATATACATATTGAGGGGAGCGCTACACACAGTTAAGTTTCTTAGCTACATATTACGTTATTTTAAGAGCCAAGTTTATTCCTTAAAGCATAGAAAAGTGACCAGGTGACCACATAGATTACTAAATCATTGATAATGAAATGTAAAATGGTAATAATTTCCAGACTCCTCCTCCTGTCACGGTACTGGGTAAAGGGGGACACTGACCCTGGATCAGAGTCTGGTGGAGGAGAAAATGATTCAGAATAACTGTCACAGTGGTAGATATGATCAGAGTCTCGAACAAATGATTCAGAATAACTGTCACAGTGGTAGATATGATCAGAGTCTGGAACAAATGATTCAGAATAACTGTCACAGTGGTAGATATGATCAGAGTGGTTCTGGAGATGAATGTTCAGAGATGCTTCACAGTGACAAATGTGCACAGACTCTGGAACCCATGATTCAGAATAATCACTAGTGGTTGTCTAGAGATGAGGCAGTGATTCAGATGCTTCCTGGTCAGAAACATGTCACAACAAATGATTAACCCATAATAGATCACTAGTGGTTGTCTAGGAGATGAACAGTGCAGAGATGCTTCCTAGTCACAAATATGATCACACTGGAACCCATGATTCAAATAACTGTCACTAGTGGTTCTCTAGGAGATGAGGCAGTGCAGTAGATGCTTCCTAGTGACAAACATGCACACACTTTAACCCATCCAATAGGTCAGTAGTGGTTGCCTAGGAGATGAGGCAGTGCAGTAGATGCTTCCTAGTCACAAACGTGCACACACTTTAACCCATCCAATAGGTCACTAGTGGTTGTCTAGGAGATGAGGCAGTGCAGTAGATGCTTCCTGGTCACAAACGTGCACACACTTTAACCCATCCAATAGATCACTAGTGGTTGTCTAGGAGATGAGGCAGTGCAGTAGATGCTTCCTAGTCACAAACGTGCACACACTTTAACCCATCCAATAGGTCACTAGTGGTTGTCTAGGAGATGAGGCAGTGCAGTAGATGCTTCCCAGGCATGATGCCTACAACTCACCCATCAATCCTACAACTCAGTCAAACCCCTCCTACACACAGAGGTGGACATACTGGATGCCTGAGTCACAGCTCCATTCCCAGGAGAAGGTCAGGAAGCCAGGAAAAAGATAGAAATAGGAGGCAATGGTAGTTTATAGAAATGTAGTAAGAAGACAGTGAATACTTGTGAGAACTCCCCCAGAAGCCAGTCTAGCGCCACCTGCTGGCAGGCTTTGGCGGTCGTCCTCTCTGGCCTTCTAATCTGCCATCTGTGTTTGGTTTAATATCTGAGACATTAAAACACCACACGCTATCTGTTACATTTGACTCCGTCATCCTCCTTTACTCCTCACTACGGTCGTGACAATATTAAATGCTTTATAATCCTGTCAGGATAAAATCTCAACATACAAATGTATTTGGCATGACTGAAGAACAATAGTGATGGGGACCAGACCGCCTATGCCGAGTCCGAGTCGAGACCGAGTCCGTTGGTTTTCAAATACAGTCGAGTCCGAGTCAAGACCGAGTCTTTGAAGGGTCGAGTCCGAGTCGAGACCGAGTCCGTTGGTTTTCAAATACAGTCGAGTCCGAGTCAAGACCGAGTCTTTGAAGGGTCGAGTCTGAGTCAAGACAGAGTCTTTGAAGGGTCGAGTCCGAGTCGAGACCGAGTCCGTTGGTTTTCAAATACAGTCGAGTCCGAGTCAAGACCGAGTCTTTGAAGGGTCGAGTCCGAGTCGAGACCGAGTCCGTTGGTTTTCAAATACAGTCGAGTCCGAGTCAAGACCGAGTCTTTGAAGGGTCGAGTCCGAGTCGAGACCGAGTCTTTGAGGAAGCAAGTCCGAGGCGAGATTTTTTTTCGCGATTAATCGCCCCAAGCTTGTTATAATCATGTAAAACACTGAATTAAATCAATTTAATTCAATTTAAATCAATTTTGATAACCGGACTGCAACAGAACAATGGGTATCCCGATGCAAATTTGAATGATTTATTTCAGACCCTCGTCTTCTACTGTGTTTATTTAACTAAACCATCGGTTAACTCCTCGCTTACTTGTTTGGTCAATAGCCCGTCACTATTAGACGCACTGTACTGCAGTAACGCGGATTGGTGTTTCTGTCCTGTAGGCTAACGTCAATAATGACCGGGTGTTTCTGTCCTGTAGCCTCACTAGTAACGTCAATAATGACCGGGTGTTTCTGTCCTGTAGCCTCACCAGTAACGTCAATAATGACCGGGTGTATCTGTCCTGTAGCCTCACTAGTAACGCCAATAATGACCGGGTGTTTCTGTCCTGTAGCCTCACTAGTAACGTCAATAATGACCGGGTGTTTCTGTCCTGAAGCCTCACCAGTAACGTCAATAATGACCGGGTGTATCTGTCCTGTAGCCTCACTAGTAACGTCAATAATGACCGGGTTTTTCTGTCCTGTAGCCTCACTAGTAACGTCAATAATGACCGGGTGTTTCTGTCCTGTAGCCTCACTAGTAACGTCAATAATGACTAGGTGTTTCTGTCCTGTAGTCTCACTAGTAACGTCAATAATGACCGGGTGTTTCTGTCCTGTAGCCTCACCAGTAACGTCAATAATGACCGGGTGTTTCTGTCCTGTAGCCTCACCAGTAACGTCAATAATGACCGGGTGTATCTGTCCTGTAGCCTCACTAGTAACGTCCTGTAGCCTCACTAATGACCGGGTGTTTCTGTCCTGTAGCCTCACTAGTAACGTCAATAATGACCGGGTGTTTCTGTCCTGAAGCCTCACCAGTAACGTCAATAATGACCGGGTGTATCTGTCCTGTAGCCTCACTAGTAACGTCAATAATGACCGGGTTTTTCTGTCCTGTAGCCTCACTAGTAACGTCAATAATGACCGGGTGTTTCTGTCCTGTAGCCTCACTAGTAACGTCAATAATGACTAGGTGTTTCTGTCCTGTAGTCTCACCAGTAACGTCAATAATGACCGGGTGTATCTGTCCTGTAGCCTCACCAGTAACGTCAATAATGACCGGGTGTTTCTGTCCTGTAGCCTCACTAGTAATGTCAATAATGACCGGGTGTTTCTGTCCTGTAGCCTCACTAGTAACGTCAAAAATGACCGGGTGTTTCTGTCCTGTAGTCTCACCAGTAACGTCAATAATGACCGGGTGTTTCTGTCCTGTAGCCTCACTAGTAATGTCAATAATGACCGGGTGTTTCTGTCCTGTAGTCTCACCAGTAACGTCAATAATGACCGGGTGTTTCTGTCCTGTAGCCTCACTAGTAATGTCAATAATGACCGGGTGTTTCTGTCCTGTAGCCTCACTAGTAACATCAATAATGACCGGGTGTTTCTGTCCTGTAGCCTCACTAGTAACGTCAATAATGACCGGGTGTTTCTGTCCTGTAGCCTAACGTCAATAATGACCGGGTGTTTCTGTCCTGTAGCCTTACCAGTAACGTCAATAATGACCGGGTGTTTCTGTCCTGTAGCCTCACTAGTAACGTCAATAATGACCGGGTGTTTCTGTCCTGTAGCCTCACTAACGTCGATAATGCCCGGGTGTTTTGCTTTTATATAAACTAAAGACGAACTGCTTCTATGGTATTTGAATTCGGCTTTGCAAACCGAAACAGAAACTTATAAAGTGGTGCGTTAATTGCGTTAAACATTTGAAATTAACGCCTCAGATTAGGGGTGGGCGATATGGGAAAAATATCATATCACGATTTTTTCAGGAAAAATCACGATTCGCGATTTTATCACGATTCTTTTTCATGTTGCTTTTTAAGACTATTTTGCAAATTACTGAGCCGCAATACAAGCAAATTATATCTCCATTTAAAAAATATAGCCATACAAGGTAACAAAACATAAAAGGGAAAAAAATGTTAAAATAGCATATTTTAATCACGTGTATATTTAATGGAAGTGCAATTGTGCAAAGAAGCACCCATTCTCATCCGCAGCTTCACCATCCATTCACTGTGTAACCTGCCATCCATCTACAGCATCAGATGATCTACTGTGTTATCATCCTGAATTAAATGAATTATGAAGTAAAACATTTTACTAAAATAGTATGTAGCCTAGTTATTGTCTTATGTAACCATACAATACAAAATTAAAACCATGATTTTAAAATGCACAGGCTATGATATTTAAATTTCTAAAGATCGAATAAATGAAAATCCATCAAACTGTATGTCCTATTTTGATGTAATAAATGCTACAACTTTTTAGATCACAAGCGTCGTGCATTCAAATGATTTGCCGTATATATTGCAACACAGACTCTTGAAATAAAAACATTAGGCTACAGTGTATAATTCGATCATTTACATTTGTAAAATGTATTAGCCTATAGTAATTACAGTCCAGTAACTAAGGCACTGTAGACAATGAAACACGCATTTTACAGTTTGTATATTGGTCACGGTCGGGTATATTCTGCTGTTACCCGGTAGATACATTAATCAATTTCGTTTTATATTTTCGTTCTTTTTATTTAGTAAAACATATATTTCTTTATAAACGTAGGCCTTCCTCTTTTTTTTTAGTTTATTCAAATTCAACCAAGCCAATCAATCTATTATCTATGTATATCTCGCAGCTTTTGTCTGCCTGAGCAGGACACGCAGGACACGTATACGGTTGCACTGCGCACAGTGTTAATTTGTGTTATGAGTGCACATGAGACAGCAGCAAATTAATCCATTACATATATCCAGTTTCATATAGATCGGACCAAAACGCGTCCATTTTCATGTAGACTAGACCAAAACGCGTCCAGTTTTAAATAGACCAGACCAAAACGGATCCAGTTTAATATAGACCAGACCAAAACGAGTCCAATATAGATCAGACCAAAACGGGACAAGGTAAAATGCACGTATTTAGGAAAAGTCATGGAAGGACGAGGCTGTAGCTTTTCAACATTATATATTTATTTTAATTACTAACTGCAACGCCCGGGGGCATGGGCTGTTGGCGCTTCTAGTGTTAACACGCTGACATCTAGCGCACCGCGCATTGCATGTTGTTACGTAGCTGAAAAAACGCCATAGATCTGCATCTAATAGAACCTGCACTGGAGCGCGATTCTACGATATTTCCGAAAAAGTGAATCGTGGAGACATTTTAATAGTCCACGATTAAATATCGTCATATCGCACACCCCTACCTCAGATTAACGCGTTAACTATCCCAGCCCTAAAAAATAGTGATGGGGACGAGACCCCCTATGCTGAGTCCGAGTCGAGACCGAGTCTTTGAAGGAACAAGTCCGAGACGAGTCTGAGAAAGGAGAAATCGGTCTCGAGACCGGACTCGAGTACTACAACACTAGTATCTGGGACATTAAATCACTACACGCTATCTGTTACGTCTGACTCCGTCATCCTCCTTTACTCCTCGCTACGGTCGTGACAATATTAAATGCTTTATAATCCTTTCTGTCAGAATGAAATCTCCACATACGAATGCATTTGGCATGACTGAAGAACAATGGTTAGATTTTGAATCAAAACAAAAAGAATTTCTCAAATGTACATTATCATGGAAAAGGCAGTTATGTGCCTAATTTTAAATAAAAATACTGTCAAGCAATCTCCCTGTTTGAATTGTCAACCTCACAATAATCTAAAGATCTCTAGTCGATAATAATCACAAGGCAATCCTCCTCATATAGAACCCTTATAAGAGTTAAATTAATTAGATTTTGAGACAGATATGAGGCAAATTAAAATGTGCATGACTGTACTTACAGAGCAGTTCTGCAGGTCTTAATTACTGGCAGCAACCCCAGAAGACCTTTCTCTGATCTGGAGTATTTCTTCAGGTCAAACACATCAATCTCCTCTTCTGAAGTCAGTAACACATAGACCAGAGCTGACCACTGTGCAGGTGACAGTTCTTCATCAGAGAGACTTCCTGAACTCAGGTATCTTTGGATCTCCTCCACTAGAGAACGGTCATTCAGTTCATTCAGACAGTGGAACAGATTGATGCATCTCTCTGAAGAGGGATTCTCCCTGATCTTCTCCTTGATGTAATTGACTGTTTCTTCGTGGCTCTGTGAGCTGCTACTGGTCTTTGTCAGTAAACCATGTAAATGCTTCTGATTTGACTCCAGTGAGAGGCCCAGAAGGAAGCGAAGAAAAAGATCCAGGTGTCCAGTCTTACTCTGGAAGGCTTTATCCACTGCTGTCTTTTGGAAATCTATTTGAGGTATTTTCTTTTTCAGACGTCTTATGATGGTAGGTTTTTTGGTTGATTGTTGTTCATCCATTTTATTTGTATTATTGTTGTTGAATGAGATAAACACATATAGAGCAGCTAGAAACTCCTGAATGCTCAGATGGACAAAGCAGAACACCTTCTCCTGGCGCAAAGCCTCTGTTCTAAACATCTGTGTACAGACTCCTGAGTACACTGATGCTTCATTGATATCAATGCCACACTCTTTCAGGTCTGTTTCATAGAAGATCAGATTACCTTTCTGTAGCTGTTGAAAAGCCAGTTTTCCCAGTGTCTTAATGCTCTTTCTATTCCAGTGTGGATCTGTCTCTTTTTTCCCATCATACTTTACATTCCTGTTTGTGGACTGAAACACAAGGAAGTGTGAGTACATGTCTGTTAGGGTCTTGGGCAGCTCTACTTTATCATCTGTAATCAACATGTACTCAATGATTGTAGCAACAATCCAACAGAAGACTGGTATGTGACACATGATGTGGAGGCTCCTTGATGTCTTTATGTGTGAGATGATTCTGCTGGCCAGGTACTCATCACTGAATCTCTTCCTGAAGTACACCTCTTTCTGGGTATCATTGAACCCTCTCACCTCTGTCACCTGGTCAACACAACCTGATGGGATCTGATTGGCTGATGCAGGTCTGGTAGTTATCCAGAGGAGAGCAGAGGGAAGCAGATTTCCCCTGATGAGGTTTGTCAGCAGCATATCCACTGTGGTTGACTCTGTGACATCAGAACATGTCTTGTTGTTCCTAAAGTCAAGGGGCAGTCGGCACTCATCCAGACCATCAAAGATGAACAGAACTTTATAGTTGGTGTAGTTTGAGATTATTGCTGTTTTGGTTTCAATTGAGAAATGATTGATGAGTTGAATCAAACTGAGTTTTTCCTCTTTCATCAAATTCAGTTCCCTAAAAGGGACTGGAAAAAGTAATTGGAGACCCTGATTGGCTTTTCCTTCAGCCCAGTCTAGAATGAATTTTTGCACAGAGACAGTTTTTCCAATTCCAGCGACTCCTTTTGTCAGCACAGTTCTGATAGGTTTGTCTTGTCCAGGTATGGGTTTGAAGATGTCATTACATTTGATTGCTGTCTCTGGTCTTGCTTGTTTCCTGGTTGTTGTCTCAATCTGTCTCACCTCATGTTCATTATTGACTTCTCCACTTCCACCCTCTGTGATGTAGAGTTCTGTGTAGATCTTATTCAGAAGTGTTGGGTTCCCTTCTCTAGCGATACCCTCAAATACTGACTGACACTTCTTTTTCAGGTTAGATTTGAGTTCACGTTGACAAATCATAGGAAGCTGACCTGAATGAAGAAAACTGAATATTATGTCTTTATTAAAAAACACAGTATTGTAGGATTGAATTATAATAATTGTAGTATATTCTAATCTTATCTGTCTCTTCACTCTTTCTGTCTTCAATGTTAATTTATTCAACACATCACTACTAGAAGAGGTCACAAGGTGTTAAATGTCTTAAAGGTGCTACATTATTATTGAGTTAAACAGCTACATAAAGCTTTTAAATGTTCCTCATAATGAACCATTCAACAGTAAAGTCAGACAACTCTTACTTTTCTCCAGTGTGTCAGCAAGCTCCTTCTGGTTCATGTTCCTCAGGACATGCAGTGTGATCTTCAGAGCTCCCTCTTTGGCACTGTTCTCATGCTTCACATCTTCAGGGTCCACACCTTCCTCATCCTCCCTCTGACTCTCAAAGCATTCTGGGAGATCTGAACTCACCATTGACTTGAACCTCTCTAACTCTTTCTTCACAAATATCATGATATTCTGTTCAAGTAACTGAAAGAGAACAGAATACAAACTTCACATGGGACTGAATTAAAGTTAATTACCAGAACAATATTAACAAATGCATGAATGATTGTCAGATTAACTTTACTTGAGGTAAACATAAATAAATGCACATAACAAGACCACATACAGTGAATATGGAGGACAGGTCTGTTTGATGACTCTGGACAGATTGACCACTGAGAATCTCAGTCTCTGTTCTCTCCTGTTGGTCTCTGTGGGCAAAACATGACATTACATTTATACTTCCTGTATCAGAACAGACTCCTACAAATGTTTAAGTTTAAATTTTTTAGGACTAACCGCATTATTCTGCTAAATCCAAAAAACCTACTCACTCATCTTTAATTTCAAACATACCCTTAAATAAATTGATCAAGGAAAACGTCAAGAAAGTAGGAAAATAGATATAGAAAAATTGAGAACCAGGAAAAACAAACAAAAACGTTATATCAGAAACAATAACTATAGATTCACAAAACTATTATATTAATTGTTTTAAATGTAAAAAGATGATCAAATTTGTTTTGTACAATTGAGATATAGTTATTGATACATAAAAACAAGAGCACCATGTGTATATATATATATATATATATATATATATATATATATATATACACACACACACACACACACACATGGAAGTCAATCTATTATACTAAAACACCTCGGATCAATACTTAATACAGATGGGAAAAGTGTAAATTAACAATCTAATCAATATATTAAAACACCTGCAGTTAATGTTGAACCCAGGTAGACTAATCAGATAATGGGAACAAAATAAACAGATAAATAATCACTGACCCATGAGGTTTAATTACCTGTGATCTGTAGAAAAGTCTCCCTCTGTGAACTCTACAGGTATTATCATAGACCAGTCACTCTTCATGGACACACAGCTTGGTACAGGAGAGGTTGGTCTCTCTTTATGGACCCTGGAAATACTAGTTAAATACAACAGAGTGTTTATGTTTATAGTGGACTTTCTAATGAGTGATTGTTGTATTTGGACACAGTTAGTCTGTGTCTCTTACTGGACCCTATAATTTATAATGAAGGAGGTTCCAGTGTGTTTTGTATATAGTGGACATAGGAGTGATTAGTGTGTTTGAACCAGAGTCTCTGACAAATAACCGTCTTGTTTGAATGTTAAAATAAGTTACATTACTAGTTAAATTACATTTATTTTGTACAAGTTTGGATATTATACATACTGCACTAATGTACACACATGAAAGTCAATCTATTATCTATCAATCTATGACGTCCCATAGACTTGTCACTCTTCATGGACACACAGCTGGGTACAGGACAGACTGGTTTATCCAGCTGGATTGGGCTTCAACAGAACAGAGGGAAATATTCAGTCACTTTTCTAGTCTGAACTCAGATGGAGAAACAAATAAAACCAAATTAATATAATATCACCTTTTAGCTGTGGTGTCATGTTCCCCAGAGAGACTGGTTTCAGAGGCAGTGTCCGTGTCTTCTCTCCCCCCAGTAAGACTCATTTTAAAGGAAGTAGCCCAGTTCTCTCTTTCTTCTTAGACCTGTAAACACATAATCGAGAAAAACACACACTTTGGATCAAGAATTATACAGTAAAGACTAGAAGACACAATGTCTGGATTAGGTAAAAACTGAACAATGACACAACTTTAATTAAGTAAATAGGATTAAATAACAAACATGTAATGAATATTTGCTTTGACGTCCATTTCCTTATACAACTGATTCACTCCCTCTTTGAGAACATGGACTGATTAACTTAACTGAAGTAGCAGCACTTATTTTAACACTGATAATTACTTACTCCAAGTTGTAGTTCTCTCGGCTTTGTTCTTATAATAATCAATATGAAATCATTTGTTTGATCGTTTTCAGTTAGAAATTCTTATCTTCTACTGCTCTGTCAGAACAAAATGGATACTGAACAGGTATTTACTTCTGGTTCCCTATCAGGGAACTTCGAGCTGCGTGAAAACGCTATGGGAACGTTCTGCGTGAGTGCGTCATGAAGCAAATGTGTAATCAGTCCAATGGCGTGACGGAACGTCACAGACGGGTGACGTTGCGACCAGGAAATCATAAAAGCACCCCTAATTAACGGCACCTTCAGTTTTCTGTTGCTTCAGCAAGTGCATGTTGTGATAGAGTCCTCGCGTTTTTTCTGTTATCAGTTGGCTAATCAGAAAGTTTCTTTGCATTTTATGTATAAGCATTCGACCGCGATTATGGCAACTGAGCGGCGTTTTAGACAGTGTGCTCCTCCCTGCAACCGCTTTCTCACGGGCCGGGATACGCACAGTCTATGCATGGTTTGTTTGGGAGCGGTGCATGCTCAGTTAGTCTTTGATGAGGCTAGCTGTAAGCATTGCAACCGTCTTCCCATGCGAACACTGCGCTCTCTCCTGGCGTTTTTTCAGGAAAGTTGCTCGGTTTGCGTTCCCCGCGGCTCTGGTCCCGCCGCTGCCGAGCGCGCCGCTGCCGAGCGCGGCACACCGGGCGCAGCAAAAATCGAGTGTCGCTACTCGCACTCTCCCACACGATGATTGGGCCGGGAGGCGATGCTCGCAGGCAGGGCCTTCAAGGGGTAGGACAGTTCCGAGGGCTGTCGCTACCCCCAAGAAGGCTTTGTCCAAGAGACCCTGACAGGAGGATTGAGCTGCTGGGGGTGGTCCCCACCAGGGAGAAGTGAGCTTCTCCTGGTGCCCTCAGCTGGGCTCAGATGGCCCAGGCGAGCGTTTTCCCGAGGGGCGCTCGCCCCCTCCGAGGAGGGGCCCAGAACTGTCAAACCAGTTGTTCCCTGCCAGTGTGCTGTCACAGGGCACTGTGTCTGCAGTACCAAATATTCCAGAGGCCAGCCTCGAGAAGCTGGTGCCCCTAGTAGATTTTTTGGAGTGGAAGACCCTGCCCGAATATATCTCAGTGGATCGTGAAACAAACACTCACCTCTAATCTAACAATGTGACATGGAAACAATGAACAGCAACGAGTGACTTCCTATCAATCCCTTTATAGCCCAGTGATTACCAATCCCCAACAGCTGTAACCAACAAAACCAGGAAGTGGTGCACCCGAAACCAGACAGTGTAGTCCCCCAACTCACCACTCGTGACAGTACCCCCCACTTAAGGCTAGCTCCCAGATAGCCAAATGAAACAGTGGAGCAAAAAAAAGGACCCAAAGTCAAAACCCAAAGGGTTAGTCCACAGCAGCAGATCCAGGCCTTAATGGGCCTTGGTGGCCCGACCGCCATCTTGGGCGGCAAGCTTCCACCATCTTGGGCGGCAAAGCTTCCACCATCTTGGTTGTGGCGGCGGCCATCGACGTGGCGTGGCGGCGGCCATCGACGTGGGCGTGGCGGCGGCCATCGACGTGGCGTGGCGGCGGCCATCGACGTGGGCGTGGCGGCGGCCATCGACGTGGGCGTGGCGGCGGCCATCGACGTGGGCGTGGCGGCGGCCATCGACGTGGGCGTGGCGGCGGCCATCGACGTGGGCGGTGACGCTCTGGGAGCTCTGGCAGGCGGTACCCCAACTCACCACTCGTGACAGTAGATATATCAGAGTCTGGAACAAATGATTCAGAATAACTGTCACAGTGGTAGATATGATCAGAGTCTGGAACAAATGATTCAGAATAACTGTCACAGTGGTAGATATGATCAGAGTCTGGAACAAATGATTCAGAATAACTGTCACAGTGGTAGATATGATCAGAGTCTGGAACAAATGATTCAGAATAACTGTCACAGTGGTAGATATGATCAGAGTCTGGAACAAATGATTCAGAATAACTGTCACAGTGGTAGATATGATCAGAGTCTGGAACAAATGATTCAGAATAACTGTCACAGTGGTAGATATGATCAGAGTCTGGAACAAATGATTCAGAATAACTGTCACAGTGGTAGATATGATCAGAGTCTGGAACAAATGATTCAGAATAACTGTCACAGTGGTAGATATGATCAGAGTCTGGAACAAATGATTCAGAATCACTGTCACAGTGGTAGATATGATCAGAGTCTGGAACAAATGATTCAGAATAACTTTCACAGTGGTAGATATGATCAGAGTCTGGAACAAATGATTCAGAATAACTGTCACAGTGGTAGATATGATCAGAGTCTGGAACAAATGATTCAGAATAACTGTCACAGTGGTAGATATGATCAGAGTCTGGAACAAATGATTCAGAATAACTGTCACAGTGGTAGATATGATCAGAGTCTGGAACAAATGATTCAGAATAACTGTCACAGTGGTAGATATGATCAGAGTCTGGAACAAATGATTCAGAATCACTGTCACAGTGGTAGATATGATCAGAGTCTGGAACAGGTTGTAATACCTTCTATATTGTTCCACTGATAAAACAGCATATTAAATCTGACACTAGAGCAGTTAGACAGTGACAGCATCTAACCTTCACACAGGTGATTTACACAGATCGCACTAAATCAAAGTTCACGCTCTAAATAATCGGTCACACTAAAACACTGAACAGGAAACAATAACGCAGAACGACACGGGGAAAACAGAGGGTAGATAGAGACAGTTATGAGAGGATGAGAACCTGAGATAAGACATAACAGATGGAGTGTAGAATGATAGAGCAGGATGGCTAGAAGATCAGTGATGAGGAGCACCGGAGACAGAGATTGAGGAGTCGTGACAATAACTTAGAATAGAATAAATAGTCAACTCTATATTAGGGCATACTGCTAAAACTGACATGGCTTATCAGAGAATATACTATAGATGTAATAGGATGATTTGTGAGTGTGTGTGTGTGTGGGAGGGGGGGGTCATGTGTTGGTTATATTCGTAGAGTCGTGTTATTGTTGGATAATTTACCACAAGAGGTAGAGGCACAAAGAAAGTTTAAAACAAAAACACATAAGTGCTGTTGGGTACTATGTTGTGTGTGATGTAGGTTCACCCCAAATATAGTAGCCTGTCTTCTGCATGTGTCAAAGGCTAATGAGGATCAAAATTAACTACACAGTCTGAAATCAAATGGCATTTACCTTTTCTAATCTCAGAAATACAGGCAACCTGTCAGGGTTGTGATGAGGAAGAACCCAAATGCAGAACGATGACACGGCAGTCAGATGGCAAGTGATCAACCGGATGTTTTATTTGGAAAACAACTGATGATGATGAGCAGACAGGAGCGGGGGTGAGGAGTGCCGGTGATGAAGGTGAGTCCCAGGTGACGATATCCCAGAACGTGCAGGGTGTCCAGTGATTATCCACGTGCAGGAACAGAACAGGAACAAACTGTAACGGAGGAGGCGAGACAAGAGGTAAGTACGGGACACGGACTAACACGACACAAAACAACAAACAGCTCTCGATAAGACTTGAATTCTTCTGACTGTGACTTTACTATGACCGAGGTCGACATACGTGACTCTAGGTAACGATCCGACGTCGGCTGGTTGTCAGGCTCTCCCTCTTATACCCTGGTGATTGAAGACTTGGTGCAGGTGTGTGATTACCGGAATGGTGACAGGTGCGTGCAGATGCCAACCTCTCCAGATCCACCAGAGGGAGACCTAACCCAGCCTTTACCCGGGTACAGAGAGGGGAACGTCTCCGGTTACGTATGTAACCTTAGTTCCCTGAGGGGAACGAGACGCTGCGTGAAAACGCTATGGGAACGCTCTGCGTGAGTGCGTGAGTGCTCTGCGTGAGTGCGACGGGTGACGTCGCGACCAGGAAGTCATAAAAGCACCCCTAATTACCGGCACCTTCAGTTTCTGATGGGCTGAAGCAAGTGCCAAGGGCATGCTGGGAGTATGGCACAGACACGCAGCGTCTCGTTCCCCTCAGGTAACTAAGGTTACATACGTAACCGGAGACGTTCCCTATCAGGGAACTTCGAGCTGCGTGAAAGCGCTATGGGAACGCCACTACCCACTTCGCCATACGAGCAAGTGTCCGCCATGTGAAGTCAGAGCGCTGTTATGGAATTTTATGATCACTCAAGAAGTTTAGTTACATGTAAGTCATAGATGTTGTTTAGGCCAAAATGCACAGAGAAAGGAATGTGATCTTCAGGTTGCTAGAAGGGCCAAGGCTAGAAACAGATGTCCTGAACACCTTATCTGTTTTGAACTGTATGGGTCTTGTATGCCTCATCTGCTTCCTGTGTTTATCTTCCATGTGTCTGGCCTCCCTTTTCTTGGGAGCACTGACCTTCGAGTTTTATGACAGCTTTATGTGTTTTCCAGATTATACTGTATAGTTGGTGGAATCATCTAACAGCTTCATCCTGTTCTCCATCAAGTATGGTTTAAGTTTGTGTGGAAGTATGTGCGTTACTTATTCTCAATAAATACTGTGTGAACTTCAGTCTCATCAGGTCAGTCTGATCCAGCACAGGTTATTGTCCTGTTGTCTGATGAAGGCTTTCCTCAAACCTATTCTTCAAGCTTGCTATAGGGATTGATCTGATCAATGCAAAAGCTTAAAACCTGTATTTGAGAAATGGTTTCTTACTTGCAATTAAACAAGTTAAAATTGTCAAACTGTAACATACTCTCGTGCGTCTTACTTTAAGTTCGAATTCAGCGATTAAAGTCTAAAATTTCCACGACACTTGGGGGCATCGTCCGAGATTCTTAACAAAGTAATCCGTATTTTTTCCAAAACAGGCTACATATCCTAAAGAGCGATATAATTTTTAAATTTTTTTTGAAAAATAATAGGCCAGGACTGTCTTTGGAGATAAGTGATACTATACAGAATTTTGAAACTCAAGGACCTAAAAATGCTGAATTGGGACAATGTTGGACGACAGTTTGACAACGGTTTTGATAAATTAACAAAATAGGCTCGTTAATTTTGACTTAATTAGTAAGGTTATTGTAATATTTTAAAGTTCTCTTAGAAATGGAAAACAGTACTTCTAATCGGGTATTTGTTGATTTTGGTCTGGTAAAACGTGCACGTCAGGAATTATTAATTTCTGCAGCTCCAATCCTCCTCAACAAATGGGTGAGTGGAGAGCGCCAGACTGGAGCAATATTTACCTGTATGAAGTGTTAATACCTGTGTACAGTAGGAATAAAATGCTGTTCAATATAGGTTATCTGGGTGCGGTGAGACAGCTCGGTTATTCAGGATATCTCACTTAAAAGAACTGACGAGTTCATTAACACATATAGGACACTTCATTATATGCTAAAATTAGATTTGCGTCTTAAATATCGGTAACAACATGGGTAATTATTTGTGTATTGGTAAACCTTCAGTGGATACTGAACGTTACGTTGTTGGACCGGCTAAAATAATGACAGATAAATACGGAGACTGGACATGCGAACAATTAGACCTGTGGGAGTTATTGGGATTTCCTGTTAATGGCAGTTTTAGTCAGAGACAGATACTGTTGTTGAAAGACAAGTTGGAGGATTTTGAACAGGGTAAAATTAAGGTTTCACGGGGTAATCGGCAGAAAGTAGATTGGAAGGCATATAATAAGTGGAGAGAGCAGACTGATATACGGGCTAAGCGGTGTAGCACGGGGCTTGTTAATCGGTGTGTTCTAGCTTGTCCCAACCAGGTTGATGCTGCCTGTCCTCCTGCTGACCGACCCCCACCCTATCGCGGCGTTACCACAACAGCCCCAGCGGTACCAACTATGCCAACAGCATCGGACCTGATGGAAAACATTCGCGGAGGAGGACTCTACCCATCCGTATTCGGCCTCCACAGAGTTTCACCCGCCGCTGAGAGGACCCAGAGTACTACTGCGGCCTGTCCCAGAGAACAACACAGCATTGATGCCGGGCAATTCCCTATGGTGGAGGTAGCCAACCCAGCTGGTGGAGGAGACACGGATAACCCAGCGACAATACTAGTCTACAGACCGTGGTCACCCGCCGACCTGAGAGACGTGGCTTCTACACTACCTGACCCAGAAACAGAAGGTGGAGAGGAATTTGTCCGTGTGTTTCTACAGATCGTGAATCAATATAGACCGACCTCTGTGGAGATTGAAACGACTTTGATGAAGGCCTTGCAACTAAAATGGGGGAGAGTGAAAAGAAACTGGCCTAGCGAGAGAAACATTATGTTCAATTGGGATGCGCACTCTGACTACCGGAGTGCTGTGGAACAGCTGAGCACTGGACTTATCGCTGCTTTTCCTAAGCGAATGAACTGGGAAAAGATCTCTGATTGTAAACAGACACTGGGCGAGAAAGTTTCAGACTACAGGAATAGACTTGAAAAAGCTTTTGAATTACACAGCGGAATGGGAAAGAGACCGGACGGTGATGAAGAGTCGGCCTGGGAGCAACAGTGTAAAATGAGGTTAGTTGCAGGCCTTCTACCAGACATTAGGAAGCACATTCAAAACCACTGTGTAGACCTGGATGAGGGTCGCATGGAAACCGTCTGGCCGTATTTTAAGCACGCTGAAAGAGTCTACGAGGACCAGCTGTACAAACAGAGCGAAGAAAGACGGGAGCTTGAAACGCAAATTCAGATGGCCCAACTGGACTTCTACAGCAGAGGCTACTCAGGAGGGAGACGGAGACGGAGAGCAAGCAGGAGAGGACAATCCAGAAACCAGGGTGATACCTACAGACACCAGAGGGGTGATAACTACAGACACCAGGGTGATGATAACTCCAGCCAAAGTCCCAACTCTGATAGCTGTTTCAACTGTGGTGCATTTGGACACTGGGCTCGTGACTGCACTGTGCCGGACACTAGAGACTATTACCATGGGAACAGAGACAGTATGGGAGACGGTGATGGCACAACAGCAGATGACCAAATGGAGCGTCACAGGACCCATGGCTGCCACGGACGGGGGTACTGACGGTCAGAGGGGACGGGCAGGAAAACATCAACCCGGTGAGATCAAACCATTATGTTATCCTGTAATTAATCAATTATGATAGTATCTAAAGTTAAAGTAATTTTGTTCGGATGTTTAGTGCTGAGTGTTGAGTTGCTATGCAGACGTATGGTTGTGTGAGATTTTCGTTCCACTGGGGAGGAGTACGGGTGTCTTGGCACTATGCTTACGCTTAAAGTTAGGTGTTTAGCGTAGGGTAGCGTACATTGCGTATCACCTGATAAACGGTGTTTGTCAGGTCCGTGCAGCTCGGAGAGCGTGACTGGACCCATGATGGTTGATATCTCATTGTAACCTATGTCATCTGATATTGTGTTAGTAGAAAATACACTACCGGTTACAACTAGAAGACTGCATAGCTCTGTCAGGTTAATATCTCAGTAGAGATCAGCTCATTGTTACTGAGAGGTCTTATTTTTCGCTGTCCAGGTTTGTTCGTACGCGTACGCAAATATCATATTAAAATACCCTAGGTGTGATTCATGCATGATCTGGGGTAAAGCTTCATGAAGTTGGGACAGGGGTCCCAGGCCAAAGTTTTGTCGACACATTTATTTTCAGGTTTTCCTGTGCACGAGGAATTCCTATTTTATTGTATTGTTTTTCTTAGGCCTTATGTAACATTTGCGCTAATGACATAATTAAGAGTTTTTCCGACTATAACTCTGCATGTTTTTACCTGGAACTATTGTGTGATTGTGAGGTGGCTCAGCCCAGAGCTAACAGATGGCTGGTCATAAACCATATTTTAGTCATGTGTTTTATCTTAGATAAATTTAACAAGTTTGTCTATTACAGTAGTTTGTTTTCTCCATTGATGATGAACTTAAGGAGAAACCAAGAGGGGAAGTGACGTAATAAACATATTCAAGAATATAGCATTTGTTAAATTTGGATTTCAGGCAATTGAAGTGTTTAATTTGATAGAATGCCTAAACATTTGAATGGTTGAGGAGAATAGCTATTACAAATGTATTTGGCTTAGCAAAATTAAAGCTGAACAGTAAACACAATGTAATTCTATTGTTAAAGATGTTAACTGACACATGGAATGCAATAACTGTTTGCAGGTTGTGTCGCATTAAAAATCAACAGGTTGGACCATGAACAACTGGAGCAGAGCATCTGAGCCCTACCCCCACGCACACACACACACACACACATATATCAGAAGCTAACTGAATGACTTTAGGTACAGACCACAGAAAAGGTCAAACCAGAACCAAGGAAAACGTGTCATCCAGACCACAAAGAAGGCAATTACTAAATTGTGTGAATGTTATTGTACACTTTTCAAGGAAGTTATGGACTGTAAAGAGAAAAAGGTGAACATGTTGCAGATTTCAGAAATCATCTTGAACGTCGGTTTGAGTTGTACAAAGGGAAAACAAGAACATTGAACACACACATTGTGCATCTCTGGACAATTAAAGAATGGCCACTGTTTGGACACACACATTAAATATGTTGAAAGAGCCTACCAGGGCTGAGAAGATGGAAAAGGAACATTTATACACTCACACCATGATTGAAATCCTCATTTCTGATGATCAAAGAGTGCCATATTTGAGTGCCATAACATATTTACTGATGTTTTTTCTAATATGTTAAATGATTAGCTCCTCACACACTAGGTAGAGGACTAGAAATCCATAATGAGAAAATGACTGTGTTGAATATTGATAATTACTGTACTGACAGTAGATTATTTCAATTGATTGTGAATTCTGTTTTTATGTTTGGTAAAGGTATTTTTCTTAACAGGTTATAGTTTCAGACATATGACAGTGGTGAATTCATATATTCCTGATTGTTTCTGAGTAATTATTAAGCTTGAGTGAACTAAAATTTAGAGTTGACATTAAAAACATTGTTTAAATTGTTTAACATGATTAAGGGTTTATAATGTTAAAAAGGGCAGATTGTTATGGAATTTTATGATCACTCAAGAAGTTTAGTTACATGTAAGTCATAGATGTTGTTTAGGCCAAAATGCACAGAGAAAGGAATGTGATCTTCAGGTTGCTAGAAGGGCCAAGGCTAGAAACAGATGTCCTGAACACCTTATCTGTTTTGAACTGTATGGGTCTTGTATGCCTCATCTGCTTCCTGTGTTTATCTTCCATGTGTCTGGCCTCCCTTTTCTTGGGAGCACTGACCTTCGAGTTTTATGACAGCTTTATGTGTTTTCCAGATTATACTGTATAGTTGGTGGAATCATCTAACAGCTTCATCCTGTTCTCCATCAAGTATGGTTTAAGTTTGTGTGGAAGTATGTGCGTTACTTATTCTCAATAAATACTGTGTGAACTTCAGTCTCATCAGGTCAGTCTGATCCAGCACAGGTTATTGTCCTGTTGTCTGATGAAGGCTTTCCTCAAACCTATTCTTCAAGCTTGCTATAGGGATTGATCTGATCAATGCAAAAGCTTAAAACCTGTATTTGAGAAATGGTTTCTTACTTGCAATTAAACAAGTTAAAATTGTCAAACTGTAACATACTCTCGTGCGTCTTACTTTAAGTTCGAATTCAGCGATTAAAGTCTAAAATTTCCACGACAGCGCACATTCGGACGAAAGCACCTGCGCCCCTGGCGTGGAGCTAAAGTCAAGCTGGTAAAATCTCACGAACGTGTGCGGTGAGGACCAGCCTGCCGCAACACAGACGTCATGTAGAGACACTTTACCTGACAAAAGGGCTTTTAAAGCCGCCATACTCCTGGTCGAGTGGGCTCGAACAGCCAAGGGTGAAGGCTGACCAGCCGACTCGTAAGCAAGTGAGATGGCCTCAACCACCCACTTGCTCATCCTCTGCTTAGACACAGGACCCCCTCTCTTGGGTGGTCCAAAGCACACGAACAGCTGTTCGGACAGCCTCCACAGGGCAGTTCTGTGGACGTAGGCGTCTAAGGCCCTAACCGGGCAGAGGAGGTTATGCTTCTTCTGGTCCGACGTCAAAAAAGGAGGAGGGCAGAAGGCTTGCAGCACAATAGGCCCAACGATGTTAGTTGGGACCTTGGGGACATACCCGGGTGAAGGTAGTAGAAACGCCTTGACCATACCGCGTGAGAAGTCCAAGCAAGAGGGCGCCACCGACAGCGCTTGCATATCACCAATCCTCTTCAGAGAAGAGATGGCAAGTAAGAAGACCGTCTTGAGGGTCACGAACTTGTCAGGGACCTCCTCAATGGGCTCAAACGGAGCACGGGAGAGGCCTTCTAGTACAATGGCCAGGTCCCAGGATGGCACCCTCATGCCGGCTGCTGGCCTCAGCCTCCGGGCGCCACGAAGGAAGCGTGATACCAGTGGGTGTCTCCCCAGAGAAACCCCATTTAGAGGGACATGGCATGCGGACAAAGCCGCCACATACACCTTCAGTGTGGATGGGGATAGACCTGTAGAGAAGCGATGCTGCAGGAACTCCAGTACTGCAAACACTGGGCAGTTAACTGGGTCCACCTGCCGTTCTCTACACCACGAGGTGAACAGTTTCCACCTGGCGGCATACGCCTTCCTTGTGGCTGGAGCTCTGGAGTGAAGGATGGTCTCAACGACCTCAGTCGAGAGACCTGAAACTAAGAGGCGGGCCCCCTCAGAGGCCAGGCCCATAGTTTCCACAGCTCCGGGCGGGGGTGAAGGATGACCCCATGCGCCTGGGAAAGCAGGTCCCTCCTGATCGGAATCTCCAGCGGAGAGCCGACGAGGAGAGATATTAGGTCCGCAAACCATACTCGGGCCGGCCAGTACGGTGCTACAAGCAGTAGACTGACCCGCTCCTGACGGATCCTCTCCAGAACTCCTGGGAGCAGAGCAACCGGGGGGAAAGCGTACAGGTGTGACCTCGGCCATGCCTGCACCATGGCATCCAGCCCCAGTGGGGCTGGATGAGTCAGCGAAAACCACAGAGACAGTGTGACGTCTCTCTGGACGCAAATAGGTCCACTTCGGCCCGACCGAAGTGTGACCAAAGGAGCTCCACCACCTCGGGATGGAGTCTCCACTCCCGGGCCTCGGCCCCTGTCTCGACAGGGTGTCTGCCCCCTGATTTAGGTACCCAGGGATAAAAATGGCCCTTAAAGAAAGGAGCTTCCCGTGGGACCACAGAAGGACCTGGCGGGCCAGATTGTAAAGTGGGCGTGAGCGCAGACCCCCCTGGTGGTTGATATAAAAAACCACCGATGTGTTGTCCGACCGGACAAGAACATGATGACCCCTTAGGTCTGGGAGGAAGTGCTTCAGAGCCTGGTAAACTGCCAGCATCTCTAGCCAATTTATGTGCCATGATAGCTGATGGCCCCGCCAGAGCCCTTGAGCTGGGCGACCACTCATGATCGCCCCCCAGCCGGTGAGGGAGGCATCCGTCGTTAGTGTAACACGACGACACGGAGCTCCCAACACGGGACCCTGGGTTAGGAACCAAGGCTTCCTCCACATGACCAGCGTGCGGAGACAACGCCGCGTAACAGTGATCATGCGGAACTGGTTTCCCCTCGGGGAGAACCCCTTGGTTCTGAGCCACCACTGTAACGGTCTCATGAACAGCAGGCCGCAAGGAATAACGTTGGACGCTGCTGCCAGCAGACCCAACAGTCTCTGAAACTGTTTCACAGTGAGTGACTGGCCTAGCCTCACCTGCTCGACGGCAGCAAGGATTGACGCCACCCGTGCAGGAGACAGATGTGCCCGCATCGTGGTCGAATCCCAGACTACGCCCAGGAAAGTGGTCACCTGTACCGGCGACAGCACACTCTTCCCAGCATTGAGCCTCAACCCCAGCTTGTTGATGTGAGCCAGAACGACATCTCGATGCCGAACCGCTAGATGCACCGACGGAGCCAGAATCAACCAACCGTCGATGTAATTGAGGATGCGTATGCCCTGGAGGCGCAACGGCGCCAGGGCAGCGTCTATACATCTCGTGAACGTACGGGGAGAGAGTGCTAGGCCAAACGGAAGAACCCGATACTGGTACGCTTCTCCCCCAAAAGCGAACCTCAGGAACTTCCTGTGTTGTGGAAGGATGGAGATGTGAAAATAGGCGTCCTTCAGATCTATCGTGACAAACCAGTCCTCGGACCTGATCTGTGATACGATCTGTTTGAGAGTGAGCATTTTGAAGCTGAGTCTCCCGGCCGTCTGATTCAACAGACGTAGGTCTAAAATAGGACGCAACCCCCCATCCTTCTTGGGAACAACGAAGTACCGGCTGTACCAGCCCGACTCCCTGCTGAGAGGAAGAACTCGTTCTATAGCCCCTTTTAGCAGGAGAGTCTGTACCTCCTGCTCCAGTACCAGAGCCTGCTCTGGGCCCACCACTGTGGGCAGGACCCCATTGAAACGAGGCGGATGCGTCCTGAATTGGATGGCATACCCGCTCTCGATTATCCGCAGGACCCACTGAGATATATTCGGCAGGGTCTTCCACTCTGCCAGAAAATCTACTAGGGGTACCAGCCTCTCGAGGCTGGCCTCTGGAGTAACAGGTACTGCAGACACAGTGCCCTGTAACAGCGCACTGGCAGGGAACAACTGGTCCGACAGTTCTGGGCCCCTCCTCGGAGGAGGCGAGCGCCCCTCGGGAAAACGCTCGCCCAGGCCACCCCGCTGAGGGCACCAGGAGGAGCTCACTACTCCCCTGGTGGGGACCACCCCCAGCGGTTTGACCCCCCTGTCAGGGTCTCTTAGACAAAGCCTTCTTGGATGTAGCGACAGGCCTCGGAACTGTCCTACCCCTCGAAGGCCCTGCCTGCCTGTGAGCGTCGCCCCCCGGCCCACTCATCGTGTGGGGGCGCCCGAGTAGCGACACTCACTCTCTGCTGCGCCCGGTGTGCCTGCTCGGCGCCGGGCGGGGCTGCCCCCGTCCGACAGCCCCCGCGACGCGGCTACGACGGGGGAGAAATTTCTGGAAGGCAGCCGCCTGCCTTCTCTCCTCCTGAAACCTCTCGACGACCGAGCCAATAGCAGGGCCAAAGAGGCCGTCGGGGGAAAGAGGCGCGTCCAGAAGGAAGGCTTTCTCCCGATCTCTCATATCAGAGAGGCTCAGCCAGAGATGCCTCTCCGTAGCCACCAAGGCTGCCATAGCACGGCCCACTGATTTGGCCGTCTCCTTAGTGGCACGAAGAGACAAATCCGCCGCCTGACGAAGTTCTCGAACCTCATCAGGACTTACAGTCTCCCCCTGAGCCCCGTCGCTAAGCAGCTCTGCCTGATATGCCTGTAGAATAGACATAGTATGCAGGCAGGAAGCTGCCTGACCCGCCGCCGATGCTTTGCCCACCAGCGCTGAAGTAGTCTTCAACGCCTTGGAGGGCAATGCCGGTGTCCTCAGAGACGATGCCGAGGGAGATAAATGGCTCGCCAGTATCTCCTCCGCGACCGGCATCGGTCCGTACCCATGAACATTAGCCTCGGCAACATTCGAATACATATGAGTCCGCGGATTAAACACCCGGGACGACACCGGCTTTTTCCAGGACCTCGACACCTCAGTGTGGAGGTCCGGGAAGAAAGGCAAACACTGGCGAGGAGGTAAAGCACGGGAGGGCAAGAATCGTTCATTCAACTTACTAGTTGAAGCAGACTCCTGCCTGTCAGCCGGCCACTCGATGTTGAGCTTTCCCACAGCTCGGGTGAGTACCTCCAGCAGCTCCTCGTTCGCAGGTGACTGAACCAACAATTCAGCCTCCGCCTCGAGGTTTTCAACCTCCATTTCCTCAGAACTGGACGGCTGAGAAAAAGGTGCCTCACCCAGGGCGGAAGAAACCCGCACGGGTGCTTCCGAACCCCAAGCCGAGGCACTGGCTCTAGCAGACGAGGACCGAGAAAATGCAGAAGCCGTCTCGGAACCGCATGCTAGATCCGCTTGCGAACCCCACGACGTCAGTCGGCGCCGTGCCTCGGCAGCGGCGGGACCTGAACCGCGGGGAACGCGAACCGAGCCGCTTTCCTGAAAAAGCGCCAGGCGAGAGCGAAGTGTACGGATGGCGAGACGGTCGCAATGCTTACAGCTAGCCTCTTCCAAGGCCAGCTGGGCATGCTCCTCTCCCAAACAAACTACGCACAGAACATGTGTGTCCCGGCCCGTGAGAAAGCGGTTGCAGGGAGAAGCACACTGTCTGAAACGCCCGCTCGGTTGCCATAATCGCGGTGAGCTCTTGTACATAAATGCCAAGAACATTTCTGAATTAACAACGTAATAGCAGAAACCCGCGAGGACTGTCACAACATGCACTTGCTGAAGCAACAAAAACTGAAGGTGCCGGTAATTAGGGGTGCTTTTATGACTTCCTGGTCGCGACGTCACCCGTCTGTGACGTTCCGTCACGCCATTGGACTGATTACACATGTGCTTCATGACGCACTCACGCAGAGCGTTCCCATAGCGTTTTCACGCAGCTCGAAGTTCCCTGATAGGTAACTCTGACACTATTGACCTCAAACCACTTTAAGATAGATTGCAAGGGCCATCCACATGTTGCACAGCCCTTGGTTTTTCAAAATAAAAGTTTGCAAACTATTAATATGCATTTTTAACCTGCATATCTCAATAGCTTTTTTGTGCAGTGACCTTTTGACCTCAAACCACTTGCATATAGTCTGCAGGGGCCCTCCACATGTTGCACAGCCCTTGGCTTTTCAAAATAAAAGTTTGCAAACTATTAATATGCATTATTAACCTGAATATCTCAATAGCTTTTTTGTTCAATGACCTATTGACCTCAAACCACTTGCAGACAGTCTGCAGGGGCCCTCCACATGTTGCACAGCCCTTGGTTTTTCAAAATAAAAGTTTACAAACTTTTTATATACATTATTAACCTGCATATCTCAATAGCATTTTTGTTCAATGACCTATTGACCTCAAACCACTTGCAGACAGTCTGCAGGGGCCCTCCACATGTTGCACAGCCCTTGGCTTTTCAAAATAAATGTTTTCAAACTTTTAATATGCATTTTTAACCTGCATATTTCAATAGCTTTTTTATTGCAGTGACCTATTGACCTCAAACCACTTTGAGATAGTCTGCAGGGGCCCTCCACATGTTGCACAGCCCTTGGTTTTTCAAAATAAAAGTTTGCAAACTATTAATATGCATTTTTTACCTGCATATCTCAATAGCTTTTTTGTGCAGTGACCTTTTGACCTCAAACCACTTGCAGACAGTCTGCAGGGGCCCTCCACATGTTGCACAGCCCTTGGTTTTTCAAAATAAAAGTTTACAAACTTTTAATATACATTTTTAACCTGCATATCTCAATAGCTTTTTTGTTCAATGGCCTTTTGACCTCAAACCACTTGCAGACAGTCTGCAGGGGCCCTCCACATGTTGCACAGCCCTTGGTTTTTCAAAATAAAAGTTTACAAACTTTTAATATACATTATTAACCTGCATATCTCAATAGCTTCTTTGTTCAATGACCTATTGACCTCAAACCACTTGCAGACAGTCTGCAGGGGCCCTCCACATGTTGCACAGCCCTTGGTTTTTCAAAATAAATGTTTTCAAACTTTTAATATGCATTATTAACCTGCATATCTCAATAGCTTTTTTGTTCAATGACCTATTGACCTCAAACCACTTGCAGACAGTCTGCAGGGGCCCTCCACATGTTGCACAGCCCTTGGTTTTTCAAAATAAAAGTTTACAAACTTTTAATATACATTATTAACCTGCATATCTCAATAGCTTTTTTGTTCAATGACCTATTGACCTCAAACCACTTGCAGACAGTCTGCAGGGGCCCTCCACATGTTGCACAGCCCTTGGTTTTTCAAAATAAAAGTTTACAAACTTTTAATATACATTATTAACCTGCATATCTCAATAGCTTCTTTGTTCAATGACCTATTGACCTCAAACCACTTGCATACAGTCTGCAGGGGCCCTCCACATGTTGCACAGCCCTTGGTTTTTTTTCAAAATAAAAGTTTACAAACTTTTAATATACATTATTAACCTGCATATCTCAATAGCTTTTTTGTTCAATGACCTATTGACCTCAAACCACTTGCAGACAGTCTGCAGGGGCCCTCCACATGTTGCACAGCCCTTGGTTTTTCAAAATAAAAGTTTACAAACTTTTAATATACATTATTAACATGCATATCTCAATAGCTTCTTTGTTCAATGACCTATTGACCTCAAACCACTTGCAGACAGTCTGCAGGGGCCCTCCACATGTTGCACAGCCCTTGGTTTTTCAAAATAAAAGTTTACAAACTTTTAATATACATTATTAACCTGCATATCTCAATAGCTTTTTTGTTCAATGACCTATTGACCTCAAACCACTTGCAGACAGTCTGCAGGGGCCCTCCACATGTTGCACTGCCCTTGGTTTTTCAAAATAAAAGTTTACAAACTTTTAATATACATTATTAACCTGCATATCTCAATAGCTTCTTTGTTCAATGACCTATTGACCTCAAACCACTTGCAGACAGTCTGCAGGGGCCCTCCACATGTTGCACAGCCCTTGGTTTTTCAAAATAAAAGTTTACAAACTTTTAATATACATTATTAACCTGCATATCTCAATAGCTTTTTTGTGCAGTGACCTATTGACCTCAAACCACTTGCAGACAGTCTGCAGGGGCCCTCCACATGTTGCACAGCCCTTGGTTATTCAAAATTAAAGTTTGCAAACTTTTAATATACATTATTAACCTGCATATCTCAATAGCTTTTTTGTTCAATGACCTATTGACCTCAAACCACTTGCAGACAGTCTGCAGGGGCCCTCCACATGTTGCACAGCCCTTGGTTTTTCAAAATAAAAGTTTACAAACTTTGAATATACATTATTAACCTGCATATCTCAATAGCTTTTTTGTTCAATGACCTTTTGACCTCAAACCACTTTGAGATAGTCTGCAGGGGCCCTCCACATGTTGCACAGCCCTTGGTTTTTCAAAATAAAAGTTTGCAAACTATTAATATGCATTTTTTACCTGCATATCTCAATAGCTTTTTTGTGCAGTGACCCTTTGACCTCAAACCACTTTCACATAGTCTGCAGGGGCCCTCCACATGTTGCACAGCCCTTGGTTTTTCAAAATAAAAGTTTACAAACCTTTAATATACATTATTAACCTGCATATCTCAATAGCTTTTTTGTTCAATGACCTATTGACCTCAAACCACTTGCAGACAGTCTGCAGGGGCCCTCCACATGTTGCACAGCCCTTGGTTTTTCAAAATAAAAGTTTACAAACTTTTAATATACATTATTAACCTGCATATCTCAATAGCTTTTTTGTTCAATGACCTATTGACCTCAAACCACTTGCAAACAGTCTGCAGGGGCCCTCCACATGTTGCACAGCCCTTGGTTTTTCAAAATAAAAGTTTACAAACTTTTAATATACATTATTAACCTGCATATCTCAATAGCTTTTTTGTTCAATGACCTATTGACCTCAAACCACTTGCAGACAGTCTGCAGGGGCCCTCCACATGTTGCACAGCCCTTGGCTTTTCAAAATAAAAGTTTACAAACTTTTAATATACATTATTAACCTGCATATCTCAATAGCTTCTTTGTTCAATGACCTATTGACCTCAAACCACTTGCAGACAGTCTGCAGGGGCCCTCCACATGTTGCACAGCCCTTGGTTTTTCAAAATAAAAGTTTACAAACTTTTAATATACATTTTTAACCTGCATATCTCAATAGCTTTTTTGTTCAATGGCCTTTTGACCTCAAACCACTTGCAAACAGTCTGCAGGGGCCCTCCACATGTTGCACAGCCCTTGGTTTTTCAAAATAAAAGTTTACAAACTTTTAATATACATTATTAACCTGCATATCTCAATAGCTTTTTTGTTCAATGACCTTTTGACCTCAAACCACTTTGAGATAGTCTGCAGGGGCCCTCCACATGTTGCACAGCCCTTGGTTTTTCAAAATAAAAGTTTGCAAACTATTAATATGCATTTTTTACCTGCATATCTCAATAGCTTTTTTGTGCAGTGACCTTTTGACCTCAAACCACTTTCACATAGTCTGCAGGGGCCCTCCACATGTTGCACAGCCCTTGGTTTTTCAAAATAAAAGTTTACAAACTTTTAATATACATTTTTAACCTGCATATCTCAATAGCTTTTTTGTTCAATGGCCTTTTGACCTCAAACCACTTGCAAACAGTCTGCAGGGGCCCTCCACATGTTGCACAGCCCTTGGTTTTTCAAAATAAAAGTTTACAAACTTTTAATATACATTATTAACCTGCATATCTCAATAGCTTTTTTGTTCAATGACCTTTTGACCTCAAACCACTTTGAGATAGTCTGCAGGGGCCATCCACATGTTGCACAGCCCTTGGTTTTTCAAAATAAAAGTTTGCAAACTATTAATATGCATTTTTTACCTGCATATCTCAATAGCTTTTTTGTGCAGTGACCTTTTGACCTCAAACCACTTTCACATAGTCTGCAGGGGCCCTCCACATGTTGCACAGCCCTTGGTTTTTCAAAATAAAAGTTTACAAACCTTTAATATACATTATTAACCTGCATATCTCAATAGCTTTTTTGTTCAATGACCTATTGACCTCAAACCACTTGCAGACAGTCTGCAGGGGCCCTCCACATGTTGCACAGCCCTTGGTTTTTCAAAATAAAAAAGTTTACAAACTTTTAATATACATTATTAACCTGCATATCTCAATAGCTTTTTTGTTCAATGACCTATTGACCTCAAACCACTTGCAAACAGTCTGCAGGGGCCCTCCACATGTTGCACACCCCTTGGTTTTTCAAAATAAAAGTTTACAAACTTTTAATATACATTATTAACCTGCATATCTCAATAGCTTTTTTGTTCAATGACCTATTGACCTCAAACCACTTGCAGACAGTCTGCAGGGGCCCTCCACATGTTGCACAGCCCTTGGTTTTTCAAAATAAAAGTTTACAAACTTTTAATATACATTATTAACCTGCATATCTCAATAGCTTTTTTGTTCAATTACCTATTGACCTCAAACCACTTGCAGACAGTCTGCAGGGGCCCTCCACATGTTGCACAGCCCTTGGTTTTTCAAAATAAAAGTTTACAAACTTTTAATATACATTATTAACCTGCATATCTCAATAGCTTTTTTGTTCAATGACCTTTTGACCTCAAACCACTTTGAGATAGTCTGCAGGGGCCCTCCACATGTTGCACAGCCCTTGGTTTTTCAAAATAAAAGTTTGCAAACTATTAATATGCATTTTTTACCTGCATATCTCAATAGCTTTTTTGTGCAGTGACCTTTTGACCTCAAACCACTTTCACATAGTCTGCAGGGGCCCTCCACATGTTGCACAGCCCTTGGTTTTTCAAAATAAAAGTTTACAAACCTTTAATATACATTATTAACCTGCATATCTCAATAGCTTTTTTGTTCAATGACCTATTGACCTCAAACCACTTGCAGACAGTCTGCAGGGGCCCTCCACATGTTGCACAGCCCTTGGTTTTTCAAAATAAAAGTTTACAAACTTTTAATATACATTATTAACCTGCATATCTCAATAGCTTTTTTGTTCAATGACCTATTGACCTCAAACCACTTGCAAACAGTCTGCAGGGGCCCTCCACATGTTGCACACCCCTTGGTTTTTCAAAATAAAAGTTTACAAACTTTTAATATACATTATTAACCTGCATATCTCAATAGCTTTTTTGTTCAATGACCTATTGACCTCAAACCACTTGCAGACAGTCTGCAGGGGCCCTCCACATGTTGCACAGCCCTTGGTTTTTCAAAATAAAAGTTTACAAACTTTTAATATACATTATTAACCTGCATATCTCAATAGCTTTTTTGTTCAATTACCTATTGACCTCAAACCACTTGCAGACAGTCTGCAGGGGCCCTCCACATGTTGCACAGCCCTTGGTTTTTCAAAATAAAAGTTTACAAACTTTTAATATACATTATTAACCTGCATATCTCAATAGCTTCTTTGTTCAAAGACCTATTGACCTCAAACCACTTGCAGACAGTCTGCAGGGGCCCTCCACATGTTGCACAGCCCTTGGTTTTTCAAAATAAAAGTTTACAAACTTTTAATATACATTATTAACCTGCATATCTCAATAGCTTTTTGTTCAATGACCTCTTGACCTCAAACCACTTGCAGACAGTCTGCAGGGGCCCTCCACATGTTGCACAGCCCTTGGTTTTTCAAAATAAAAGTTTACAAACGTTTAATATACATTATTAACCTGCATATCTCAATAGCTTTTTTGTTCAATGACCTATTGACCTCAAACCACTTGCAGACAGTCTGCAGGGGCCCTCCACATGTTGCACAGCCCTTGGCTTTTCAAAATAAAAGTTTTCAAACTTTTAATATGCATTTTTAACCTGCATATTTCAATAGCTTTTTGTGCAGTGACCTATTGACCTCAAACCACTTTAAGATAGTCTGCAGCCATATCTCAATAGCTTTTTTTGTACAGTGAAAAAACACTCCTCCACTGACTGTGTGTGTCATGTTGTTCTTTCTGCTTGAGTTGTTTCTTACGTATCCTGGTCTTTACATCAGGCAGTAGAAGGTCCAGTGTTGGAGCGCAATCTCCTGGACATCAGCATTTCAGCCGGTGACAAACCAGTCGTGGTTTGGGGCGTGATTCTGTAATTAAACAAAAATCTGTCTATTTTTGTTTCCAAAGTGTCCCCCTTTATCTTCTTTATTCCTTGTTTGACCGTCTGTACAGCTCTTTCCGCTAGGCCGTTCGATGCCGGGTGGAATGGTGTGGATGTTATGTGCTGTATGCCATTCTGGTTTAGGAAGGCCTGGAACTCTAAATGGTGCGGATGTTATGTGCTGTATGCCATTCTGGTTTAGGAAGGCCTGGAACTCTAAATGGTGCGGATGTTATGTGCTGTATGCCATTCTGGTTTAGGAAGGCCTGGAACTCTAAATGGTGTGGATGTTATGTGCTGTATGCCATTCTGGTTTAGGAAGGCCTGGAACTCTTGGCTTGTGAAGCAAGTTCCATTGTCTGACACTAGGGTCTGGGGCAGGCCGTGTACACTAAAGCACTGTCTGAGCCTTTCAATGGTCAGTTGACTTGTTGCTGTACTTGTTGGGTACACGTCTATCCATTTGGAGTGTGCATCTACAATGACAAGGAACATTTTTCCTAGAAAGGGCCCGGCGTAATCCACATGCAGTCTGCTCCAGGGTGTCTCTGGCCACTCCCATGGATGTAGTGGTGCTCCTGCTGGAGGATTCCTGGTTTCCTGACATGTCTGGCAGGACTGCACTTCTTTTTCTATTTCAGAGTCCATCCCTGGGCACCAAACGTATGATTGTGCTAAGCCCTTCATTCTAGATATCCCTGGGTGAGTGTGGTGTAACTGCTTTAATATGTCCTTCTGTCCCTCTGTGGAATGACCACTCTCGCCCCCCAGAGTACACACCCATCTTTCACACTCAGCTCTAGTTTTCTCTGACTGTAGGGTTTGTACCTTGCATCCACCTCTCTTGGCCATCCTTTATGACACCAGACCAGCACTTGGGAGAGTACTACATCCTTAGCTGTCCACTGTTTAACCTGTTTTGTTGTAATTGGAGGGTCCTCCATGACCTCCAACATGAGGACCTGATCTGTCACTTCCTCATCCTCCGTTTGTGGCAATGGTAACCTGCTTAGGGCATCTGCATTGGCATGGTCCTGCCCAGGTTTGTATATGATTTTGTACTCATAAGCTCGGAGGAGTGTTGCCCATCTTTGCACTCTCGGTGACCCCATCTGTGGCACTGGCCTCTTTTCATGAAAGAGTAAAATCAGTGGTTTGTGGTCCGTGCTGATTGTGAATGTCCGTCTGTGGATGTACTTGTGTTATGGAATTATTCTAATACCACGTAATTAATGTTACTATACCTTTATCTCTAAAATAACATTAAGCAAATACACACTGAAACCAGACTCGAAATAAGAACAGACAAGAGTATCTCTGAAGTTAACTCTAACAGTTTAATTGATAGATGAGGAAAAACCTTTTCACATACAGACGGCAAACCGTAGTGTCAGGTATATATTACTAACTAACATGAAGAACAGTGCAGTATATATAGGGGTTTATGACGCACATACAGACAGCAAACCGTAGTGTCAGGTATATATTACTAACTAACATGAAGAACAGTGCAGTATATATAGGGGTTTATGACGCACATACAGACAGCAAACCGTAGTGTCAGGTATATATTACTAACTAACATGAAGAACAGTGCAGTATATATATAGGGGTTTATGACGCACATACAGACGGCAAACCGTAGTGTCAGGTATATATTACTAACTAACATGAAGAACAGTGCAGTATATATATAGGGGTTTATGACGCACATACAGACGGCAAACCGTAGTGTCAGGTATATATTACTAACTAACATGAAGAACAGTGCAGTATATATAGGGGTTTATGACGCACATACAGACAGCAAACCGTAGTGTCAGGTATATATTACTAACTAACATGAAGAACAGTGCAGTATATATAGGGGTTTATGACAGACAGCAAACCGTACATACAGACAGTGCAGCAAACAGACGTAAACCGTGTGTCAGGTATATATTACTAACTAACATGAAGAACAGTGCAGTATATATAGGGGTTTATGACGCACATACAGACAGCAAACCGTAGTGTCAGGTATATATTACTAACTAACATGAAGAACAGTGCAGTATATATATAGGGTTTATGACGCACATACAGACAGCAAACCGTAGTGTCAGGTATATATTACTAACTAACATGAAGAACAGTGCAGTATATATATAGGGGTTTAGGTATATATTACTAACTAACATGAAGAACAGTGCAGTATATATAGGGGTTTATGACATACAGACAGCAAACCGTAGTGTCAGGTATATATTACTAACTAACATGAAGAACAGTGCAGTATATATATAGGGGTTTATGACAGACACATACAGACAGCAAACCGTAGTGTCAGGTATATATTACTAACTAACATGAAGAACAGTGCAGTATATATATAGGGGTTTATGACGCACATACAGACAGCAAACCGTAGTGTCAGGTATATATTACTAACTAACATGAAGAACAGTGCAGTATATATAGGGGTTTATGACGCACATACAGACAGCAAACAAACAGTGCAGTATATATATAGGGGTTTATGACGCACATACAGACAGCAAACCGTAGTGTCAGGTATATATTACTAACTAACATGTAGTGTCAGGTATATATTACTAACTAACATGAAGAACAGTGCAGTATATATATAGGGGTTTATGACGCACATACAGACAGCAAACCGTAGTGTCAGGTATATATTACTAACTAACATGAAGAACAGTGCAGTATATATATAGGGGTTTATGACGCACATACAGACAGCAAACCGTAGTGTCAGGTATATATTACTAACTAACATGAAGAACAGTGCAGTATATATAGGGGTTTATGACGCACATACAGACAGCAAACCGTAGTGTCAGGTATATATTACTAACTAACATGAAGAACAGTGCAGTATATATATAGGGGTTTATGACGCACATACAGACAGCAAACCGTAGTGTCAGGTATATATTACTAACTAACATGAAGAACAGTGCAAATATATAGGGGTTTATGACGCACATACAGTAGTGTCAGGTATATATTACTAACTAACATGAAGAACAGTGCAGTATATATAGGGGTTTATGACGCACATACAGACAGCAAACCGTAGTGTCAGGTATATATTACTAACTAACATGAAGAACAGTGCAGTATATATATAGGGGTTTATGACGCACATACAGACAGCAAACCGTAGTGTCAGGTATATATTACTAACTAACATGAAGAACAGTGCAGTATATATTTATGACGCACATACAGGGGTTTATATATTACTAACTAACATGAAGAACAGTGCAGTATATATATAGGGGTTTATACAGACAGCAAACCGTAGTGTCAGGTATATATTACTAACTAACATGAAGAACAGTGCAGTATATATAACTAACATGAAGGGGTTTATGACGCACATACAGACAGCAAACCGTAGTGTCAGGTATATATTACTAACTAACATGAAGAACAGTGCAGTATATATATAGGGTTTATGACGCACATACAGACAGCAAACCGTAGTGTCAGGTATATATTACTAACTAACATGAAGAACAGTGAAGAACATGAAGAACAGACAGCAAACCGTAGTGTCAGGTATATATTACTAACTAACATGAAGAACAGTGCAGTATATATAGGGGTTTATGACGCAAACATACAGAAGAACAGTGCAGTATATATATAGGGGTTTATGACGCACAAAAAACCGTAGTGTCAGGTATATATTACTAACTAACATGAAGAACAGTGCAGTATATATATAGGGGTTTATGACGCACATACAGACAGCAAACCGTAGTGTCAGGTATATATTACTAACTAACATGAAGAACAGTGCAGTATATATATAGGGGTTTATGACGCACATACAGACAGCAAACCGTAGTGTCAGGTATATATTACTAACTAACATGAAGAACAGTGCAGTATATATATAGGGGTTTATGACGCACATACAGACAGCAAACCGTAGTGTCAGGTATATATTACGAGTGATTTGATTTCATATTGAAATGTGCCTTGTACACAGCTAGCCTAGCTAACAATAGTCAATATTGATAGCGCGGTAAAGTTAGTTTTACGATGGACATTCGGTGGATATTCATGTTCACTAGTGAAAATTAACAGTTCAGGAGAGTGACCAGCATCGATTCCTGGTGAGGTTAAGTTTTTTATTGGAAAATGGTTGGTTCTTCCCTGCATGCTGCCGATCCATCGGTCATGGATGATCCAGTCGGGGGTAGACTTGGAGTCAAATTTGCCATACTAACGTTAGCTCAGTGTTTCCCAAACTTTTTTTCACTGCATACTGTTTAATGTGAAAACATCTCACTGCACAGCACACCACCATGAAATTAAACAGGTTACAAAATAACAGCAGATAATTTCAGAAATTTAAATTATAAAAAGTGAATGTGGATTTTTCCTGTGCCACACATAGGCAGCTCTTACATCATGTGAGGCCAGCACACCCTTTGCTAACTTAGCTATCTATCACTGCATTGATAACTTGATAACAATTGTTTCAATAAAGCTGGCAAGCCACATGTAAGCTACTGTATATGGTTGTTTATAACAGTTTTATAATTGGGGAAATGCACATATATTAATCCATTCTTTCTATCTATCTTGCAGAGATAAGCAGAAGAAAGACATTCATACAGGTTTGAAACAACTTGAGGGTGAGTAAATGATGACACAATTTTCATTTTTGGCTGAACTATCCTTTTAAGGTGCTTCATTGATAGGAAATCTGATCTTAATCTTAATTGCAGTATATAATGTTATAATTTGTTCAATAAAAACATTGGATATCACCCGAAAACAATTGCTTTGATTAATTATTGATATTTACAGTTAATTTGAATATTTACTTTTACTTCCAGTACTTAAGTACTTTTTAAATCGGATACTTTTGTACTTTTACTCAAGTGATATTTTAATGGAGGACTTTCTACTTGTACTGGAGTAATAGTTTATTTAAGTACAAATACTTTTACTTGAGTATAACTTCTGAGTACTTTTACCACCTCTGTTTGTTTCCAAATTCCTCACATTCATCTTTAAAACACACTAGTCCATAGTGATGTGTGTGTGTGTGTGGGTCTGCTGTTTCTTTACGTGACTTTGCCTTGTATACCAGCCACAGTGGGGGGTGACTTTGCCTTGTATACCAGCCACAGTGGGGGGTGACTTTACCTTGTATACCAGCCACAGTGGGGGTGACTTTACCTTGTATACCAGCCACAGTGGGGGTGACTTTGCCTTGTATACCAGCCACAGTGGGGGTGACTTTGCCTTGTATACCAGCCACAGTGGGGGTGACTTTACCTTGTATACCAGCCACAGTGGGGGTGACTTTACCTTGTATACCAGCCACAGTGGGGGTGACTTTACCTTGTATACCAGCCACAGTGGGGGTGACTTTGCCTTGTATACCAGCCACAGTGGGGGTGACTTTACCTTGTATACCAGCCACAGTGGGGGTGACTTTACCTTGTATACCAGCCACAGTGGGGGTGACTTTACCTTGTATACCAGCCACAGTGGGGGTGACTTTGCCTTGTATACCAGCCACAGTGGGGGTGAACAGCAATTTATACCACCTGGATGTTCAGTTGCTTTATGCACGACCGCCTGACCCACCTCAGCAACCTGTCTGCATCCATGCAACGGCCATCTCTAACAGTGGCAGAGGGTCAGACCAGCCTGATAGCAACACAGGCTGTCTTAAACACAAGAAAACATTTTGCAGCAGTATGGAGACAAGATTTAGTGACTTCAGCTCTGGAGTACTACATGCTCCCAAACTGGTGGATATCATGAGCTGGTCTGATGCAGATAAATGTGAAGGTTATTATCAAGCATCTTTTACATGATATGTGTTTTACATCTTAAAGTTGAAACCTTTTACTGTTTGTGCAACATTAAGTTTTCCTTGTGTGTGTCTGCAGATTGTGGAGATGCATATGTGGAGTGTCTTATAAAGCACTTTGGTCCACTATTGGCCTCTTCTGGGGCCCATTTGGATCTGATTCCAGACCAGTGGACATTCCTCAAGAGCAGTTTGTATCAGCAGCATCCAAACATGGGCCAGCTAACCTGGCCAGAGATAAATCAGAGACTGGGAGGCCAGTGCCCTGATTTCCTTCAGCTTGTCCATGTATTACTGTGTATTCCAGCCTCCACCGCAGACTGTGAACGTGGTTTCAATTTGATGAAACAAGTTAAGAGTGACTGGAGGTCAGGTCTGAGGCCGGACACACTATCTGACCTGTCCAGTCCTGACATTGAACACTTTGATCCCGAATCAGCCATACAGCTGTGGCATCAGGCCAGCGTCAGAGAGAGGAGGACAGATTTCACGTAAAGAGAAGCGAAGAAGAGAAAGACCCAACTTAGAATGGAGGGATATCTTCACAAAGAAAGAGTGTAATAAAATATAGTGAGAATGAATGGTGAATCAGTGGACAACAGAGGGTGGAATGAAGATTAGTTCCAATGTTTACTATACTTGGACTAACAGAACATTATTATTTATTATGTGAGGATATTTATTTGTAATGGTGGTCCTGTAAGTTGTGGTGTGTTTCCATCCAGACCTGCTGGAATGTCTGACAGGGTTTGGTCTTTACCAGGGATGGAGGCTTGGACCTGCTGGCAGCTCAGAGCAGGTGGAGGTGGAAACACAGCAGATGTTTGTATTCCCTTCTGTTTTGTTTTCCTTCTGTTGTGTTGTTGTCATGTATATTGTTGTGTTGTTAATTGTGTTGTTGTTGTTTATTATTACTCACCTCAGAGTCTCCAGTTTACATTGTGGATCTTTTACCAAATCAGAGAGCTGCTTCACCCCTGTATCCTTCAGGTCATTGTTACTCAGATCCAGCTCTTTCAGATGTGAGGGGTTTGACTTCAGAGCTGAGACCAGAGAAGCACAGCCTTCCTCAGTGATTCCACAACCTGACAGTCTGGAGAGAGATTATCATGATGTCACAAACAGAACAATAGTTCAGAATAACATTAGAATAGTCTTAGATTACATCAGAGTCTGGAACTCTAATGATTCAGACTTTATAAACTGCACAGTGGTAATATGATGACTGGAACAAATGATTCAGAATAACTGTCACAGTGGTAGATATGATCAGAGTCTGTAACAAATGATTCAGAATAACTGTCACAGTGGTAGATATGATCAGAGTCTGGAACAAATGATTCAGAGATGAGTTTCTTGCATATATGCTTCCTTAGTGACAAATTTCAAAATAAAGTCAACCAGCTAACAAATTACTGAACACACTTTAACCCATCCAATAGGTCACTAGTGGTTGTCTAGGAGATGAGGCAGTGCAGTAGATGCTTCCTGGTCACAAACGTGCACACACTTTAACCCATCCAATAGGTCACTAGTGGTTGTCTAGGAGATGAGGCAGTGCAGTAGATGCTTCCTAGTGACAAACGTGCACACACTTTAACCCATCCAATAGGTCACTAGTGGTTGTCTAGGAGATGAGGCAGTGCAGTAGATGCTTCCTAGTCACAAACGTGCACACACTTTAACCCATCCAATAGGTCACTAGTGGTTGTCTAGGAGATGAGGCAGTGCAGTAGATGCTTCCCAGGCATGATGCCTACAACTCACCCATCAATCCTACAACTCAGTCAAACCCCTCCTACACACAGAGGTGGACATACTGGATGTCTGAGTCACAGCTCCATTCCCAGGAGAAGGTCAGGAAGCCAGGAAAAAGATAGAAATAGGAGGCAATGGTAGTTTATAGAAATGTAGTAAGAAGACAGTGAATACTTGTGAGAAAAAACTAAATGCTTTGAAATCCTGTCAGAAACTGTGAGGTGGGAGGATAAGCAGCTCATTAAACCCGGGTCTGGAGGACTCATCAGAACCAGTGAACTCCTGTGGAATATCTGCTCATAATATGTTGTACAGAGGAAAACATCTGGCTGGAGAACAGAGTGATAAAAACACAAGTGCTGACGGCAGCCAGTTGTACAAGAGAGGGAGGAGCTGTGTGACATATCAGGATGTAAATAAGCCCATCTAGGTACATACATGTCAGGACAGAAACAACACAGACACGTATGTATGTGTATGTACATGTAACAGATCTCTGGTCATAATGACACCCAACACTAGTGAACACTGTCAAGCAATCTCCCTGTTTCAATTGTCAACCTCACAATAATCTAAAGATCTCTAGTCGATAATAATCACAAGGCAATCCTCCTCATATAGAACCCTTATAAGAGTTAAATTAATTAGATTTTGAGACAGATACGAGGCAAATTAAAATGTGCATGACTGTACTTACAGAGCAGTTCTGCAGGTCTTAATTACTGGCAGCAACCCCAGAAGACCTTCCTCTGATGTGGAGTATTTCTTCAGGTCAAACACATCAATCTCCTCTTCTGAAGTCAGTAACACATAGACCAGAGCTGACCACTGTGCAGGAGACAGTTCTTTACTGGAGAGACGTCCTGAACTCAGGTATCTTTGGATCTCCTCCACTAGAGAACGGTCATTCAGTTCATTCAGACAGTGGAACAGATTGATGCATCTCTCTGAAGAGGGATTCTCCCTGATCTTCTCCTTGATGTAATTGACTGTTTCTTCATGTTTCTGTGAGCTGCTTCTGGTCTTTGTCAGTAAACCTTGTAAATGCTTCTGATTTGACTCCAGTGAGAGGCCCAGAAGGAAGCGAAGAAAAAGATCCAGGTGTCCAGTCTCACTCTGGAAGGCTTTATCCACTGCAGTCTTGTGAAAATCTATTTCAGGTATTTTCAGTTTCAGACATGATATGATGCTTGATTGTTGTTCATTCATTAGATTTGTATTATTGTTGTTGAATGAGAGAAACACATACAGAGCAGCTAGAAACTCCTGAATGCTCAGATGGACAAAGCAGAACACCTTCTCCTGGCGCACAGCCTCTGTTCTAAACATCTGTGTACAGACTCCTGAGTACACTGATGCTTCATTGATATCAATGCCACACTCTTTCAGGTCTGTTTCATAGAAAATCAGATTGCCTTTCTGTAGCTGTTGAAAAGCCAGTTTTCCCAGTGTCATAATGCTCTCTGTATTCCAGTGTGGATCTGTCTCTTTTTCCCATCATACTTTACATTCCTGTTTGTGGACTGAAACACAAGGAAGTGTGAGTACATGTCTGTTAGGGTCTTGGGCAGCTCTACTTTATCATCTGTAGTCAACATGTACTCAAGGATTGTAGCAACAATCCAACAGAAGACTGGTATGTGACACATGATGTGGAGGCTCCTTGATGTCTTTATGTGTGAGATGATTCTGCTGGCCAGGTCCTCATCACTGAATCTCTTCCTGAAGTACTCCTCTTTCTGGGGGTCATTGAACCCTCTCACCTCTGTCACCTGGTCAACACACCATGAAGGGATCTGATTGGCTGCTGCAGGTCTGGTAGTGATCCAGAGGAGAGCAGAGGGAAGCAGATTTCCCCTGATGAGGTTTGTCAGCAGCATATCCACTGTGGTTGACTCTGTGACATCAAAACAGCTCTTGTTGTTCTTGAAGTCAAGGGGCAGTCGGCATTCATCCAGACCATCAAAGATGAACAGAACTTTATAGTTGTTGTAGTTAGAGATTTTTGCTGTTTTGGTTTCAATTGAGAAATTGTTGATTAGTTGAATTAAACTGGGTTCTTCCTCTTTCATCAAATTCAGTTCCCTAAAGGGAAGTGAAAAAACAAATTGGAGATCCTGATTGGCTTTTCCTTCAGCCCAGTCTAGAATGAATTTCTGCACAGAGACTGTTTTTCCAATTCCAGCGACTCCTTTTGTCAGCACAGTTCTGATAGGTTTGTCTTGTCCAGGTATGGGTTTGAAGATGTCATTACATTTGATTGCCGTCTCTGGTCTTGCTTGTTTCCTGGTTGTTGTCTCAATCTGTCTCACCTCATGTTCATTATTGACTTCTCCACTTCCACCCTCTGTGATGTAGAGTTCTGTGTAGATCTTATTCAGAAGTGTTGGGTTCCCTTCTCTAGCGATACCCTCAAATACAGACTGACACTTATTCTTCAGGTAAGACTTGAGTTCACGTTGACAAATCATAGGAAGCTGACCTGAATGAAGAGAAAACATAATATTATGTCTTTAAAAAACACAGTATTGTAGGATTGAGTTATAATAATTGTAGTATATTCTAATGTTCTCTGTCTCTTCACTCTTTCTGTCTTCTATGTTAATTTATTCAACACATCACTACTAGAAGAGATCACAAGGTTTTGTCTTAAAGGTGCTACATTATTATTGAGTTAAACAGCTACATAAAGCTTTTAAATGTTCCTCATAATGAAACATTCAACAGTAAAGTCAGACAACTCTTACTTTTCTCCAGTGTGTCAGCAAGCTCCTTCTGGTTCATGTTCCTCAGGACATGCAGTGTGATCTTCAGAGCCCCCTCTTTGGCACTGCTCTCCTGCTTCACATCTTCAGGGTCCACACCTTCCTCATCCTCCCTCTGACTCTCAAAGCCTTCTGGGAGATCTGAACTCACCATTGACTTGAACCTCTCTAACTCTTTCTTCACAAATATCATAATATTCTGTTCAAGTAACTGAAAAGAGAATGAAAAAGTTCACATGGGACTGAATTAAAGTTAATTACCAGAACAATATTAACAAATGCATGAATGATTGTCAGATTAACTTTACTTGAGGTAAACATAAATAAATGCACATAACAAGACCACATACAGTGAATATGGAGGACAGGTCTGTTTGATGACTCTGGACAGATTGACCACTGAGAATCTCAGTCTCTGTTCTCTCCTGTTGGTCTCTGTGAGCAAAACATGACATTACATTTATACTTCCTGAATCAGAACAGACTCCTACAAATGTTTAAGTTTAATTTTTCCGGACTAACAACATTATTTTGGTAAATCCAAAAAACCTAATCGCTCATCTTTAATTTCAAACATACCCTTAAATAAATTGATAAAGGTAAAAGTCAAGAAAGTAGGAAAAAAATATAGAAAAGATTTAGAACCGGGAAAACAAACAAAAAAGTTATATCAGAAACAATATGTATAGATTCACAAAACATTTAAAATAATTGTTTAAATGTAAAAAGATTATCAAATTTGTTTTGTACAATTGAGATATTGTTATTGTTACTAAAAAAGCACACCATATGATATATATATATATATATATATATATATATATATATATATATATATATATATATATATATACACACACACACACACACACACACACACACACACACATACATACACACACACACACACACACACATACATACACACATACATACATACACACATGGAAGTCAATATATTATACTAAAACACATATAGGATCAATACTTAATACACACAGGAAAAGTGTAAATTAACAATCTAATCAATATATTAAAACACCTGCAGTCTTTGGGTAAATCACACATTCAAAGTGTAGATATATAAATATATCAGTGGGGATTTCTTTAAGACTGCAAGGGAAGCTCGGCTTCCCTATAATGTAAAAAATAATGATGGTCAAATATGTACTATTGTGTAAACAATTTATTGACAAAAATGCGTTAGAACACGTTCATCTCGAAAACGAGTTCGTTCAGAATCATCTACAGGTCGACTGACTCGATTTCCTTCTCATACATTCCCGCAGCGTCACAGTGCATTTCCCTGTTGAAGCCGAGCGTCCATTGACTTCAATGGGGCTGCTTTGAACAGTTTTTTTCAGTGCTCCGAATCTAGACGGTTATTGGATAAATGCTGCGATTATGTCCCACCCACAGACGCTTCCGGGCTTCAGGGCTTCCGCGTGATGATTGGAGGATCTGTCGAAAGACTGCATCTCCTTTTGACTGACAGCGAATCTGTACTATAAGAAGTCACTGAAGCTATTTCGCGCTCAGTCCCGTCGCGGATTTCTCAAGTGTAGTCGAAAGACAAACTGCAGCAACTTATTTCTTGATATTTCTTTGGCGAAATTGCTAGTCAATATGCATAATACATTTCACACAATTATACACCACATTACTTGTTTCAGTTTTACCAAGTTTAATATATTTTTTTAGATCGTTCATTCATTCATTCATTCATTCATTCATTCATAGTTGGTACGAAAGGGTCACAGTGCATTTTCTCGAAAAGGAACGTAGGGCAGAATTTACTTTTAAATAAATGGACAAGTTTATAATGTAGGCCGAAAATGAGCTTCCCTTGTTTGAAAGACCAGGAGCCGCCACTGACATGTATGTACATAGTAAGGATCTAGTTTTTCATGAAAGTATTTAGTGTTAAATGTTGAACCCAGGTAGACTAATCAGATAATGGGAACTAAATAAACAGATAAACAATCACTGACCCATGAGGTTTAATTACCTTTGATCTGTAGAAAAGTCTCCTCTCTGAACTGTATAGGATGTCTCATAGACCAGTCACTCTTCATGGACACACAGCTGGGTACAGGAGAGATTGGTCTCTCTTTATGGTCCCTGGAAATAATAGTTAAATTCAACAGAGTCTTTATGTTTATAGTGGACTTTCTAATGAGTGATTGTTGTATTTGGACACAGTTAGTCTGTGTCTCTTTCTGGACCCTATAATTTATAATGAAGGAGGTTCCAGTGTGTTTTGTATATATAGGAGTGATTAGTGTGTTACCTTTGATCAGTAGAAAAGTCTCCCTCTCTGAGGTTTATAGGTTGTCCCATAGACTGGTCACTCTTCATAGACACACAGCTGGGTACAGGAGAGACTGGTTTATCCAGCTGGATTGGGCTTCAACACAACATAGGGAAATATTCAGTCACTTTTCTACTCTGAACTCTGATGGGGAAACACATAAAACCAAATTAATATAATGTCACCTTTTAGCTGTGGTGTCATGTTCCCCAGAGAGACTGATTTCAGAGGCAGTGGCCCTGTCTTCTCTCCCCCAGTAAGACTCATTTTAAAGGAAGTAGCCCTGTTCTCTCTGTTTGCTTACACCTGTAAACACATAATGGAGAAACACACTTTGGATCAATAATTAAACTGTAAAGACTAGAAGACACAATGTCTGGATTAGATACAAACTGAATAATGACACACAACTTTAATCAAGTAAATAGGATTCAATAACAAACATGTAATGAATATTTGCATTGACTTCCATTTCCCTATACAACTGATTCACTCCCTATTTGAGAATATGGACTGATTAACTTAACTGTAGTAGCAGCAATAACTTTAATACTGATAATTACTTACTCCAAGATGTTGTTCTCTCTGCTTTGGTTTTATAATAATCATTATGAAATCATTTGGTTGACTTTTTTTCAGTAAAAATGTTAAATCTACTATTTATATATACTGCTCCGTTAGAACAAAATGGATACTGGACAGGACTTTTACTTTCGTATTCAACTCTGCTAAACATCTCCTTCCCCACACATGTATTACATAAGTTAACCAGTAGGGGGCACTAATCTCAGTCAGTAAAACTTATTCACTCCCTCTATAAGAATATGGACAAATAGCCAGATGGTGTACTGGTGTCTGAGTGCTTTAAAACTGGAGTGTCTGACAGAACACAATACTAAAACTGTGCTGTTTGTGAGAGACACATTAATACAGAGAGATGATATTCTCCCACAATTCCCCCCTTAATAACTGTTTATCAGTGATCATAAAACCAACAAAACCAGAGATAGAAACAATAGTAGATTTGGGGATCAGGAGAGACTTTTAGATTCACCCCCTGATCACTATTTATAATTATAACTAAAACACAAATAGTGAAACACCTTCTTGCTCTCAGATTTACAACCATGTACCAGGAAGGCTGAGATCCACCTGAGAAATAAGACCTTCTAGATATGGAGCAAACATTCCTGGCAGTGATAAAGGGAGAAAGTGGAAAAACCTATTTTAAACATCAATGTCAAACAGCACGTCCTCTGGGTCGACCCGCCCCACAGGGACATCTGTCAGGAGCAGAAGACACTGTGTGGAGACAGGACCATCAGAGACATCTGTCAGGAGCAGAAGACACTGTATGGAGACAGGACCATCAGGGACATCTGTCAGGAGCAGAAGACACTGTATGGAGACAGGACCATCAGGGACATCTGTCAGGAGCAGAAGACACTGTATGGAGACAGGACCATCAGAGACATCAGCCTGAGTCATTACACGTGTGGTGAGATGTTGTAGGAGACCTCAGATGCCCGAGATACAACAACAACCACACAGGGTTAATATAGTAGTGACAGACAGAAGGCAGACAAAGGCAGAAACAAACATGGTCTTCTATTTGCCAAACATACTATCAAGCCAGTCATTCAGGTGAGAATCATTACCAGGTAGGGGACCAGGGGGCAGACTGGGATGGGGACCAGGGGGCAGACTGGGTAGGGGACCAGGGGGCAGACTGGGTAGGGGACCAGGGGGCAGACTGTGTAGGGGACCAGGGGCCAGACTGGGATGGGGACCTTGGGGCAGACTGGGATGGGGACCAGGGGGCAGACTGGGTAGGGGACCAGGGGGCAGACTGGGTAGGGGACCAGGGGGCAGACTGGGTAGGGGACCAGGGGGCAGACTGGGAAGGGGACCAGGGGGCAGACTGGGAAGGGGACCAGGGGGCAGACTGGGTAGGGGACCAGAGGGCAGACTGGGTAGGGGACCAGGGGCCAGACTGGGATGGGGACCAGAGGGCAGACTGGGAAGGGGACCAGGGGGCAGACTGGGTAGGGGACCAGGGGGCAGACTGGGTAGGGGACCAGGGGGCAGACTGGGATGGGGATATCTGGTTATCTTATCTGGTTATGTCATAAGGCTGGTTATGTCATAAGGCTGGTGTGGTGGAATTTTCAATATTATGTTCTATTCTTATTATTATACTATTATTGTCTAATCTGAATGGTTCTGCTGTAAAAACTGTTCAGTTCCCATGGGAAGTCTCATGTCCTCTCCCAGGTGCAGGATGTGTTTTGACTGAGCCATGTAGACGTTATGGGTTCCAGATAAGAGGGACTCCAGAGTTAATAACATGTACGGGAGGATAGAATAACATGGGCTTTAAATGCATCACAACCTGTACAGGAGAGGGAGGGTTTATACTGGACGTATATATAGAGGGAGGGTTTATACTGGACACGTATATATAGAGGGAGGGTTTATACTGGACGTATATATAGAGGGAGGGTTTATACTGGACGTATATATAGAGGGAGGGTTTATACTGGACGTATATATAGAGGGAGGGTTTATACTGGACGTATATATAGAGGGAGGGTTTATACTGGACGTATATATAGAGGGAGGGTTTATACTGGACGTATATATAGAGGGAGGGTTTATACTGGACGTATATATAGAGGGAGGGTTTATACTGGACGTATATATAGAGGGAGGGTTTATACTGGACGTATATATAGAGGGAGGGTTTATACTGGACGTATATATAGAGGGAGGGTTTATACTGGACGTATATATAGAGGGAGGGTTTATACTGGACGTATATATAGAGGGAGGGTTTATACTGGACGTATATATAGAGGGAGGGTTTATACTGGACGTATATATAGAGGGAGGGTTTATACTATATATAGAGGGAGGGTTTAGGGTTTATACTGGACGTATATATAGAGGGAGGGTTTATACTGGACATATATATAGAGGGAGGGTTTATACTGGACGTATATATAGAGGGAGGGTTTATACTGGACGTATATATAGAGGGAGGGTTTATACTGGACGTATAAATAGAGGGAGGGTTTATACTGGACGTATATATAGAGGGAGTGTCACGAGTGGTGAGTTAGGGTACTGCACTGTCTGGTTTCGGGTGCTCACTTCCTGGTTTATGTTGGTTACAGCTGTTGGGGATTTGTAATCACTGGGTTATAAAGGGATTGCCTAGATGTCACTGGTTGCTGTTCATTGTTGTATGTCACCACGTTATATTGAGGTGAGTGTATTGATAGACTACCGTTGTTATATGGAATTGAGTAAGACGCTATATGCGCACTGTTGTTTTCATTAGCCAGTTAGTTTTTGTTTCGCCGTTCGTGGTTTGTTTTATGTTGCCTTTGTGCCGTAATAAACCTTGTTAACGGATTACCTGGGCTCTGCAAATGGCTTACTGCACTACACCTTACACGGTTCGTGACAGAATGAACAGCCACCGAAGCCAGCAGAGTCGGACGGTGAGTGGATTCTGCGGGGGGCAAGCTATAGCGCCCCGTCGGATGAAGCTCACCGTCACCCCACGGAGCGGTGGGAGTGGAATCGGCCGGAGACACCACAGGAGCGGTGGCTACGTCTCCGGCCGTATGCTGTATATGAACCATCTTTGCAGCATTCAGGGTCAGTGACAATGGTCCGCGGGCCTTCTATGAAGGCAAGAGGACATCCCGGAGGCGCCCCAAAGTAATTTTTGGGGGAGCTAACGGGGTGTTCACGGAGGTCCGCGGAGAGAACACCCACGACCCTGGTGCTGCAACAGCGGCCCCCAGCTAACACAATTACGTTGTCACGACGCTGTGAGACGGTAATTTTTCATCGCGCTTACGTAACTATCTGACGTTGCTACAACCAGAAAAGTGAAGTTCCTATTTTGGTTGCCACTACGTAACTTAGTTACGCAGTAGTGTCGTCGCAGGTACGTCGTGACAACGTTAGTTAATACTACGGATTCGTCATTTGCTGTTCACCATCAGCCTTAAGCCTATTCATAAAATAGCTGTCTGTCTTAAATACTTGCGACTTCTAATCTTTATGTATAGCTTACCATTTAATCCATTAGATTTTACAGTAACATTTTGAACACCTTAACTTTTTAAAATATCTGTAGTACATCGCACAATTATTCTGCCCATTGCCAAGAGTGATTGTTGATTATGGTAGGCTATATCTTTGAAGTAATGTAAACGTATGTGTTTTTTATTGTGTTCCTTTGTTAATTGTATAATGCTGACTTGATAAATGGATCTGGCTAAAGGACATCAGTTGAAAAGTAACCGGTTGCTGACACTGGCACATCTACAGAAATGTAAATGTATGTGCATTGTCCTTAATATCAAATATAAATAAATAGTTTCTCTATTACAATAGTTTACGCTTAGAGAAACACCAGTGAAAAGGGAACATCATTTACTTTTCTCAGATGAAACTTGACTGGCCAAAAACTAAACTACAATTAAAGACATTCTTTCATTTATTTCAGTTTTTTATTAATAAAACAAACATTATTTATGCAAATATTAGTCACTCTGTATCGCTTGAATCCAATATCCCCGTTTCATTATGCACCACCGGGACCTCCAATTCTGGGACCAGCTGCACCTAAACAAGGACATGAACAGTTGTTTTTTATGAACAGCACTTCAAGTCAACCAAAAGAAGTAAGTAAGTGTCAACCATCCTGCTACTTATTCTAGTTTATTGAAACAGAAGGCATCCTCCAAACCATTTGCAGACCTTAACCTCATTTTAAATAAGATTGTGGATACATTTGGATGACCCATTTTTTTGTAATTATTTGGCAATTAGAAAGGGTGATCATGTGGCATTAGTCAGTTTTGAAGTTTAATCACAAAGAAAAATTGTTTGTACTTGTACCTGCAGTTTACTATGAGCTGGTGCATGTTTAAGCACATTCGTGATCAGGTCTTCAACGAATTTCTCACCTGACCCAGCATGGCATACCATGATAGCCCCTGTTCGGAGTACAATTTAAAAAAATTAGTCTATTTATTAATCCACCGATTTCATTGCTTGTGTAACATTTGTTACTGGCTTAAGTAACCCCTATAGTAGAGTAGGAGTCATTCCAATAGACTTGACTGAACATGAGATAGTATTGTCATTAAAAATATACTGATAAATGTTATGGTAAATAAACCAAGCATAAAGAAAATTGAACTCACGTTTAATGACAAAGTACACTGTCGTGTTGTGAAAGGTCTTTTTCCCCTTTTCCCGTGCAGACTAAAGTGCTTCCAGACATGACTGGTCGCAATGCTCCTCATCAACCGTCTGGCACAGTCTCCTGGGTTGGCCCCCAATCAGACTCAGATGGTGAGTCTACAGAAGTAATACAGAAATTGTCAGCTCAACATGAAGCCAAAACATTCACACCTTAAAATCCCCAGAATTGCGTCTGGGAAACCTCATTTTAACCCACACACCAATCTCTTTTTGAATTCTGGCTGCTCCTGAAGCCGTGTTTCCAAGTTTAAAAACTCTTCCATAGTGTTGGCCAGGTCCATTTCTAAAGGTGTCTCCCCGTGTCTAACTCCTCCCATACGTCTCACTTGATGTAGTAACTCTTTTTGGTTCTCTGCAACCACTTCCAGTTTTTGGATCAGAACCCTAAGTGTCTCTATTGGAGACACACAAAAGGTTTAAAAGACAGAGATTAAAGTCAATGTTAGAAAGTGAGGAGATAAAGAAAACTAGGATGGTGTCTATGCGACTAGTGTTGTGCCATGAATAAAAATGCACATACCATGGATTAACTTAATCTCTGTATTCAGATTAGAGGGCTGTATCCCTATGGGTGTTGAGGGTCTACCATTGTCTGTGTGCACAAATACAAAAAGACAAAATGCAGGTTCAGAAATGTGGTAATTATGCACTATTCAGAACATTGTAATCACCAAGCTACATATTTTGGTGACTGTAAAACACTTTAACTTAAAGCAATGACATTCCAAAGATTTTCAAATAGTCTGATAAAAAGCAAAATAATTAAGTAAAATAAATTTACCATCACACATGTCAGGTAATGTTGAGGGTCCATCATTGGATGTGTAGGGTCTATTATTTTCTGCGTGAATAAAATTCAAGCATTATTATTAATTATTGGTGGCTGTAAGTTACAATCTGAAAGAGCAGAGTTACAACACACCATGTCAATGCTCTTTATAGGTCTTAGTTGATATTATGCCATCTGTTATTTATAATGCTCCTGCAACAATTGTTAACTTACTTATGGTGCTTTGCTTTGAAGAAAAGGTACAGGTGGGGGTGGGGGGTAGCGTAGGCCTTGCTTTTCCTTTCGTTTGTTTGATTTCCACAGTGGCTTTTTGTTGTGGATGTGGTCCATGGATTAAATCTAAAGATGTATACCAGTACTTATTATCAAAATATGTATTGTTAAACCATTAGGTTTTAAGGGCACTTAATACATACATTTTCAGATGTTCCTGCATTTCTAATCAACATGTAATGCTTGTCATGTAAATATATTTTTCTTATTCTAGACAATCCCCACGAAAGCACATGCTGGGATTACAACAAAATGATAATATTTTAAGATAAATATTTAATATCATACCTTTGATTTTCTTTATTTTTTGTGGAGGAGGTTCCACAAGGTCCTGATCTAAAGTCATACAATGTGGTCAAAAAGGGATAACAGCGCCTGCAAAATTACTCAAATAAAACTGTAATATACCCTCATCACTGCTGCTCTGTAGATATTTTGTAGGCCTTTGGAGGTCCTTTTTCAGGCAGAGTCTCATCCAAACTTTCAACAGATGAGTTTGTCTCGGCTTTCAAACTCCACCTGATTGCCTTGTTAAAGTCATCTAAAAAGAAATCTGAACATTAAGGGAAGTACTGTTCAACTAGTATTTATATTGAAAATCATTTCACATGATGAACCTTGTTATTTTATTATTTATCAGCAGTACGCAAGTACAAAAACGTATTCCCTCAAGCATGCATAGAAATTCGTAAAAGACTTTGTGACACTATTTAGTCAGCCATATTCTGAAAACAAATACTGTACCTGTACTGGCAAAGATTCTAATTGCCCTCACACACCAGCTTTCCTGATCAGGAAGCTCCTGTCTTCTTGCTCTCAGTGTTGGGTTGGTTGGTGGCCAGAAACAATATTTTTGCTGGAATTCATAAAATATATTTGATTTTAGATACCACCGCTTTTGTGAGTTGTGAAGAACATAATGGTTACAGAATTAATGGTCATGTTGCATTTAATCTTGTGAAATGGTGGAGTGTAAATGCAGTAAGCTCCCAGATTACATTATGTTAACATATGTTATGGAATGAAAATGTATGATTTTGTTTTAACCACCAAATGCATCTGTGTACACATATGCTACAGTACTGGTATTATGTCAGAATTTTACATTTAGAAAACATTAAGTTATAGCACAATATATTTAATGACATGGCCACACAAAAAAAACAAGGTTAATAGCGTCTTATAATTACCATTTCTTCCTCATATGTCCAACATTCTGCCACAACTGCAACACTTTTCTCTCCAGCAAACTCCACAACGAGGTACATTCTGTTGATTTAATAAAGGTAAGTTAGTAAAAGACAACCTCAATCAATGACCACTGCTTTGTGACTAAAATTCTATGTTTTTACCGTGACAATAAACGTGACATAAAGTTGCAATTCCAAAGCTTCATTCAATCTTCCGAGAGTTTTGACCTCCCAAGTCAGCTCTGTCCGGTATGGAAGCATATAGTGGACTTAATTTAAATGAAAAAACAATTGTAAAAAGTGATAGAAGTTTTTGGAATGATGTCTACCAAGAGGCGTGTGTTTCTTCAAAAAAATCCATTTGGTATTGTAGTTTAACAAGAATTTAATTTCCACCAAATTCTTCCATATTTCAGCACAGTCTTAGGCTTGATGTAGAACTGCCATAAAAATTGTGCTTGATTTCCTCTCTACTTGAATGGCCCTCCTCCAAATTTTTGTGGTAGGTATCCATTCCATCACCATATTCCTCTTTTCATACTTGTACACCCCAACTAAAAAGGAGCTGCATGGCTCAGAGAAAAGTGGTTCTGGGTGGCGGTAGACTCTGCATAGAACTTTTCCCTCTTTCTCTACCATTGCCACAACCTCACAGCTCTCTCCATCATCCAACTGGTATGCCTGGTCCTTCCTTTTTTTGATGATTTGTTTTTTTGCTGTGCAATTGGCCTGTTCAAATTCTCCTCCAGTCTGTTGGCGACTTGGGCCAGGGAATTCTTCCCAGATCGCACCATCTTCTTAATTGTCTGGAGGTGGTTTTCAAACACAAAAGCACTGCAGTTGTCCAGGCCTTTGAAACGAATAGCATCTGTTGACAAGTGTAGCATGGTATGCGTGTTGTAAACTAGGAAAGTGGCTCCATACAATTCACATCCTTTTTCTACAAAATATTGTAGAAGGTTTTGGGCATAGTGGTGATGAGGCTGCACTAGTGTTGGACACACCAGCAACCCAATTGCGACACTAAAGGTCAGGAAATGGTTGTAAAGGTCCTCTCTTAAGACACCCTTTAGCACTAGTCTCCCTGTGTAGAGGAGAAACTGGCGAAACTCTGTTGCTTTCCATCTCTCAAGCTCATCCAGACCTCTAGGGGTACGAGCAAAAATGGAGGGGATTGAGGACTTCAGCTGCAGAAGCCTGCTGCTTATTTCTTGGACCTGTCCGGCAGAGATTCGCATTCCTTTTTCCCCTCTGCACCAAATAAAAAGAAGTTTCTTTGTAACGCCAAGGCAGACCTGGTGCATATAGTCAATAGGAAAACTCTGAACCATGTCAATTGGTAGGTCAGACAGTGGTGTAGGACCATGGTGGTGCTCTGGCTGCGTCTGAGCTCTGAATGACGCATCGGTACGCAGGTTTAATTCGGCTGTCTCCTGGTATGTGACTCGTTTCAACCAGATTCCTCTTTGTGTGCATCGCTCACACCCATAGTACCCTGAGTAACATTTTGTGTTCTTGATCAGTGCTTTTGCTGGGGCATCGCACACAAAGCACCTCACAATTACCTTGATGTTCTTCTTCCTGTAGTCCAGGCCATTTGTTAAAACTTCAGTTAGATCAGTCACTGTGTCTTCCAGGAAAGCAAGGTCAGTTGGCTTCTTTGTCCCACATGTCAATGCAGTAGGAAAAATCGTGACAGGGCTAAGCATTACTGCACAGAGGATGGGCCACATGGACTTCCCAGAGCTTTTGAATAGAGGTAGTCCATCAACATTAAAGGACAACTCCAGAGTGTCAAGATCAGTCACAAGTTGAACCGGATAACGATCCAGGGTCTCAACTAACTTCTCCTTCAAAGGATAATGGAGATACTCCATGCCTGACTTCTCCACGGTTTTCACTTCTCTAGCCGTTCTCATGAGTGTACGGGCAGTAGATGGCAGTTGTGGATGGCCATGTTTTTTAGCAATTTCAGCCCGTCCACAGCATTGTGCTTCACCTGGAACTCACTAGTCCAAGCTGCCAGATCAGCGGCCAATGATGTGCCGGCAAAGATGAAGTCTAGGTCTGAGTCACTACTCATCTGGGTTAAATCCATCCCACTTTCGTAGCTGTCGAGTGACTCCTTAAAATTGTCTTCATGATAGCTCACATCACTCTCCCGATGACAGTTGTCCTCCATTTCACTTCCATCGCTTCCACATAACTCATGACAACTGTCTGACATGAAAGTGTCTAGATGAGGGCTATCTTTGCTCTGTAAAATTAAATTCTTTGCCTGACTTGCACGAAGTCTTTTGAGAGTGCTTGTGGCCGATCTCCAAGTTTTTAAGTAGAGTTTTTTTTTTGCATTCATTCTAGGACAAATGAAATTAGGTTAAACTGAGATTAACCGTTGAAACTTTGAATATGCACCTGACAACCAATGTTATTTAGTTGCATTTTCTTGTAAAAATTAATAGTTTGTGAAATTGTGTTGTGCGAGATCAAAGCATGGCCCAATTGTAAAACATGACCTGAGGTGTTCCTGCTCAATTAAAACCCAATAATTTATTAAAAAAGAAATAACATGTACGGAATACTTATTTTAAATACACACTTACTTGAAATACAACCTGGGCCTTCTGTAAAAGCTGCAATGGAAAAATATAATGGATGTGAGTATCAGGCGCCACAAGAAAACATATTGTATTTTCACAAGATTTATTGTTATATTTTAAAAATAAGGACTTGTGTTGGTAGGGCTGATATTGGGACATACGGTCGTAACTGTGACCGGTCTTAACACTCCAGACTGGTAGGTGGTGGTGTTCAGCTCTGGTTGCGGTCTGCCAAAAAACAATCGAAGAAGTGACAGACGGACGCACACAGTCTCGTTTCAAAATGTTCAGTAACCTACATTTTATTCTGTGTGTATGAGCAAATTAACTTTCTAATCGACAAATAATTTTATCAGTGAAATTGGGAACAATGAGGTGGATTAACCCTAGTTGACGGTAAGGATAATACAATTAGCCAGTACATTACCTTGGTTTCGTAGTCCGGGAATGGTCGTTAGCTAAGTTGGTAGCCTGATGTTCTTATGCTAAACAGCTTATGCTAACAGCTTAAACTAGCCAAACAGTGCTCCTTAGGAGCAGCTAATATTAGCTAACTTAGATAAAGCAATACAATACCACATTTACACAACAATACCATATGAACTAACAATATATAACGTACACATTTTATTTATAGATCCGTTTTGTGTTACTATAGCTATAATAATATATATACTTATATAGTTTAGTATTATAGTACTTACAGTCGACGTTGGTAGCTAGAAAAAGCTTTGTTATTAAATGTATTTAACGTATACCAAACTATCTATGTAACTAATAACTAACTAAAGCTAAAATCAGGTAATCTAATACTTATATTACTGCAAAACTAAAGGTGGTCCTATGCTGAGTAAAGATGTGGAATAACTGACAGGAAAATAGCGGGCCTCTCGAGCTAATACATAGTAGCTCGTGCATATAGCTCGTGCAAAAGCTTGATATAACTCGAGCTAGTTAATATTATCATCCACAACTATTTGGGTTGACACTGCATGTAGAAAGTAGTGCTGCTCGATTATTAAGTGTTGTCAGGAAGTGTTAGGGTTTTTAGGATTATATTAATTGGGAAATTGTATTAAAGTGAGGATGTATTGGTGAACATTCATTTAAAATCCCAGATACAGCCAAACTGTAAACAGAAGGGGCACCCCCTGGCTCAACTGCACTGAGGCCCTGAACACTGTCCTTCATAGGCTCAGATAATGATGGACAAGCTGGTCCTGTTGGAGGGAGCATTTAACCAAGGGGTGGCAGTGGCTTAGTGGGTTGAGTTGATTGTTTGTCAATCAGAAGGTTGGTCCAGAGTTGTCCATGAGCAAGACAGCTGCTCCTGGCGAGCCTGCTGTCACCTTGCATAATAGATGCGGTCGTCAGTGTGTGAATGAATGGGTGAATGTGAGGCAGTCTCTGTAATGTGCTTTGGATAAAAACGCTATCTAATTGCAGTTCATTTAACAACCCCCTTTTGTTGCAGGACACTGCAGATCAAACTTTTGTTGCAGTGGTTGCAGGGATTAAACTGGTCCATGCTGAGCAACCAACCAACATGAGGATACAGTAACTCAATTCCATCATTTCCCCAATACTAAAGAGGAGTGTTATGGGGTGAACCATGCCAGGGATGGAGTATTGGATGGAGTATTGGATGGAGTATTGGCTCCATCAATAGCCAAGATCAGCTTGACTGACTGTTCATCATAACCATCAGACTCCATAACACTGCCTGAGGGGATGACCTCAGCATTGGTCGGCAGTGAGCCCCCCTCTCTCTCTCAATCACCACCACCTGGAAGAGACCCCGCCTCTCTTTTTCTCCCTCCATCACCACCAACCGGAAGAATCCCCCTCTCTCTCTCTCCCTCCATCACCACCACACGGAAGAGTACCCCCCTTTTCCCCTCCACACTCTGGACTGCTCATAGACTCCTAACCTTATGCATTACATCACATTCTATTCTAATTTGCTATTTATTAATTGTACTGTCGATTTACTTAATTTGTTCTGCTGCTGTTACAGAAAAATTTTCCCTCGGGATTAATAAAGTGTCATTCTATTCTACACTATGGTCTTAATGCTTCATTACAACTTTGTTAGTCCTCGCATTTTTCTTTTGCTTTTTCCACCACATCACAAAGAGTAAGCTGTTCAGCCTGCCTGTCTTTATGTCCAACTGCCTGCCTGTTTATCAGGCAACATAATCTATAATTTCAAAGCCACAATTCAGTTAAAGTAATATATATATAACCTCTAATAAAGGTAAGAAGACGTACAATTTGTGCATAGTGTATTTATTGTCATTATTTACATTGCTTTAAATGGTATACATTTTAAATGTCATACATCTTTCCACACTCACAATGTGTATGCCAAACAGTTATCAGTGTTGGAAGTTTTGGGTCAGAGTAAAAACAAGACTAGGGAGGTTACTAGTTAGCATTCAGATAGCACTCAACTTTATCCTTTACCTTTATGACAATGACACTATTCTTATCCGGTCACTTGTTGAACACTGCTTTAATGATGGACAACATTTTTCCCATCATTTCCAACTTCTCAATTCTAGCAAGAGTAAATGCACACTCTTTTACTGGAAGCTCCACATCACCGCCCACCTTCCTGATATGGTCACAGTAGACCGATCTGAATTGGAGTATGTTGACTATGGCCAGATTGCTAATTTATTTCAGAACCACATTAATCAGCTCCAATTTAAATCATATTTCTGTTCTGCAATAAATAATTTGTCATTCATGTTTGTGTATTTAAAAGAAAACATGTGTATAGTGTGTATATATGTGGCCCAAACATGCAGTAAGTGTGAACAGGGTTTGCTGTGGATCTTTCACCAACTATATAATACTAAACACATTTGTTTTTGGCTATACAAATAGATGAAATTATTTGGTGATGTAAGTAACATAGCTGGTCTATAGATTACGTTGCCACAATGTCGTAGGAAGGTTAGGAAATGACCAGATGCCATGGTCATTATATTACCTTCAGATTACGTTGCCACAACCTCTTGAGAAGGTTACGTCATGACATGACCAATCCATGACGTCACGGTTGGTCGTGGTTACGTAACGTGTTTGCTGGGCCCCCACTGCTCCGGTGCTGCAGCCAGGGCCAGCAAAAGCCATGGAGCTGCAGCAACAACCCCAGCTCCAGCCGGGTGATTACCCTTTCCGGCCACCAACCTCCAGGGCCCAGAGACCACCTAAGGGCCTGGAGTGCCAGCCGCCCGGAGTGATAAGGAGATGGTGGGGGTGTGGTTCACCCTGCAGGACCAGCCTCTTCCACTCCAGGGTGAGTGCCTAGATGAGCCCCTCCCACCATTGCTTAAGTGCCCTGAGCGGCTCCTCCCTCCTCTTCGTGAGTGCCCGGACCAGCCCCTCCCACTTAAGCGTGAGTGTCCAGAGCGGCTCCATCCCCCTCAACGTGAGTGCCCGGACGAGTGGCCCCTCCCCCTCAGCATGAGGCCTTGGAGTCGTCCCTCCCCCTCAGCATGAGTGTGTCGACGAGTGGCCCCTCCCCCTCAGCATGAGGCCTTGGAGTCGTCCCTCCCCCTCAGCATGAGCGTGTCGACGAGTGGCCCCTCCCCCTCAGCATGAGCGTGTCGACGAGTGGCTCCTTCCCCCTCAGCATGAGGCCTTGGAGTCGTCCCTCCTCCCTCAGCATGAGTGTGTCGACGAGTGGCCCCTCCCCCTCCACCTGAGTGTCTAGAGCGGCTCCTCCTTCCTCCGCCAGAGTTTCAGGATTGGCCGCTCCCACCTCCGCCTGAGCTCCCAGAGCGTCACCGCCTGCCAGAGCTCCCAGAGCGTCCTTGCCTGCCAGAGCTCCCAGAGCGTCCTCGCCTGCCAGAGCTCCCAGAGCGTCCTCGCCTGCCAGAGCTCCCAGAGTGTCCTCGCCTGCCAGAGCTCCCAGAGCGTCACCGCCTGCCAGAGCTCCCAGAGCGTCACCGCCTGCCAGAGCTCCCAGAGCGTCACCGCCTGCCAGAGCTCCCAGAGCGTCACCGCCTGCCAGAGCTCCCAGAGCGTCACCGCCGGCCAGAGCTCCCAGAGCGTCACCGCCGGCCAGAGCTCCCAGAGCGTCCTCGCCTGCCAGAGCTCCCAGAGCGTCCTCGCCTGCCAGAGCTCCCAGAGCGTCCTCGCCTGCCAGAGCTCCCAGAGCGTCCTTGCCTGCCAGAGCTCCCAGAGCGTCCTTGCCTGCCAGAGCTCCCAGAGCGTCCTTGCCTGCCAGAGCTCCCAGAGCGTCCTTGCCTGCCAGAGCTCCCAGAGCGTCCTTGCCTGCCAGAGCTCCCAGAGCGTCCTTGCCTGCCAGAGCTCCCAGAGCGTCACCGCCTGCCAGAGCTCCAAGAGCGTCACCGCCTGCCAGAGCTCCCAGAGCGTCACCGCCTGAAATGGCGGAGACTATGCCGCCTGAAATGGCGGAGACTACGCCGCCTGAAATGGCGGAGACTACGCCGCCTGAAATGGCGGAGACTACGCCGCCTGAAATGGCGGAGACTACGCCGCCTGAAATGGCGGAGACTACGCCGCCTGAAATGGCGGAGACTACGCCGCCTGAAATGGCGGAGACTACGCCGCCTGAAATGGCGGAGACTACGCCGCCTGAAATGGGGAGACTACGCCGCCTGAAATGGCGGCCGCCACGCCGCCTGAAATGGCGGTCGCCACGCCGCCTGAAATGGCCGCCGCCACGCCCACGTCGATGGCCGCCGCCACGCCGACCACGATGGCCGCCGCCACGTCCACCAAGATGGCGGAAGCCTTGCCGCACAAGACGGCGATCGGGCCACCAAGGCCCTTTAAGGGCTGGACCTGCTGTCTGGGACTAACCCTTTGGGTGTGACAGTGGGTCCTTGCCTGTTGCTCCCTTGTTTTTTTGGTGTGTTGTTGTTAATGTTGGTTCTTGTTGGCTATCTGGGAGCTAGCCTTAAGTGGGGGTACTGTCACGAGTGGTGAGTTAGGGTACTGCACTGTCTGGTTTCGGGTGCTCACTTCCTGGTTTATGTTGGTTACAGCTGTTGGGGATTTGTAATCACTGGGTTATAAAGGGATTGCCTAGATGTCACTGGTTGCTGTTCATTGTTGTATGTCACCACGTTATATTGAGGTGAGTGTATTGATAGACTACCGTTGTTATATGGAATTGAGTAAGACGCTATATGCGCACTGTTGTTTTCATTAGCCAGTTAGTTTTTGTTTCGCCGTTCGTGGTTTGTTTTATGTTGCCTTTGTGCCGTAATAAACCTTGTTAACGGATTACCTGGGCTCTGCAAATGGCTTACTGCACTACACCTTACACGGTTCGTGACAGGGAGGGTTTATACTGGACACGTATATATAGAGGGAGGGTTTATACTGGACGTATATATAGAGGGAGGGTTTATACTGGACACGTATATATAGAGGGAGGGTTTATACTGGACACGTATATATAGAGGGAGGGTTTATACTGGACGTATATATAGAGGGAGGGTTTATACTGGACGTATATATAGAGGGAGGGTTTATACTGGACGTATATATAGAGGGAGGGTTTATACTGGACGTATATATAGAGGGAGGGTTTATACTGGACGTATATATAGAGGGAGGGTTTATACTGGACGTATATATAGAGGGAGGGTTTATACTGGACGTATATATAGAGGGAGGGTTTATACTGGACGTATATATAGTGGGAGGGTTTATACTGGACGTATATATAGAGGGAGGGTTTATACTGGACACGTATATATAGAGGGAGGGTTTATACTGGACACGTATATATAGAGGGAGGGTTTATACTGGACGTATATATAGAGGGAGGGTTTATACTGGACGTATATATAGAGGGAGGGTTTATACTGGACGTATATATAGCAGAGCTCAACCTAATAATGGTCATATAATTATATAACAATGGTCAATAATTATTCATGAATCTTGAATAAAGAAATTGATTATTAAAAGAAACTACACTCTCTGTACTTTTCCCTTTAGTGTTTCCACGACAATGGTCTTCATCTTTACGATACCAGGATGTCCGCTGTGGATCTCTTTAAGCACTGCTGTCCTCAACTTTGTAGGCACCACTACCCTTGTAGGCACCACTACCCTTGTAGGCACCACTACCCTTGTAGGCACCACTACCCTCGTAGGCACCACTACCCTCGTAGGCACCACTACCCTCGTAGGCACCACTAGCCTCGTAGGCACCACTACCCTCGTAGGCACTGTGTTGTCTGGCTTTTACTATTAATAATCAGACGAGGCGTGATATATGTTTTTTACATATTTACTTAACAACTTGCATAATCCACACTTCAGTGCTACCAGCCTGGCTATCCCCTAACTCCCGGCTGTTGCTGCGCATGCCCCTCACCCCCGTGGCATGCTGGGTAATGCAGTTCTTTAACTAATGTATTCATTACATCACATCTTTCCCCCTGCAACGAAATAATATTTACCCCTCTAAAACATAGAAATCTTTAGGTGCTGTGATGTAGCATATCAACTATACTTGTAAACAACTTCTTCAATTTCAACCTCTTTTTTTTCTTTTAAATAAACTTATATGAACAAGATAAACTTAAAGGTCCATGTTGCTCCTTTGTTCAACAAAACAAACTAAAGATACTTTAGCAACTCTCAATCAACCTCTGAGGTGGCTGAACATGTCTCTTAGGTCTAGCCTGTCTTTCAGCAGCTGGCGATTTCAATAATTTGGAAGGTGTCGCCTCAGCTGGTGACGCACACGTTGCCGTCAGACTACTGTCAGTTAGCTCCGTAGATTCAGCCGTGTTCTCCTGAACCGTCTCCTGAACTATAGTGTCCTTTTCAGTCGGCTGTAGTTGAAGATCTGTGCGGTTCCTCCTCAGAGACACTCCATTCTCCGTCTGGATCCTGTAGGAGCGTGGAGCAACTTCCTCCTCCACCTGTCCCTTTTGTCTCCATGTGCCTGTAGAGATGTCCCTGAGACGCACCATATCTCCAGGCTTCAGCTTTGGCAGGTGTTTTGCCGTTCGATCATACAGCTGTTTTTGTTTTGCTTTTTGTTCCTTCTTTATTTTTCGGACTTTGTGTGTGCTTTTGGGCGTAAGCAAGTCCTCATTCACTGGTAGGTTAGAGCGAATGCGTCTACCCATCAGCATTTGAGCTGGTGACAGTCCGTTCTGTAGAGGTGCACTTCTGTAGATCAGTAAGCTTTTCTGAAAGTCATCTCTGTCCTGCGCTTTTTTCATCAGACTTTTCACTGTTTTCACAGAGCTTTCTGCCAAGCCGTTGGACTTTGGATAGGTTGGGCTCGACGTTGAGTGTTGAAACCCCATTCATTGGCAAAGGCAGCAAACTCGCAGCTGGAAAACTGGGGCCCATTATCTGAAAACAGTTCACATGGGACACCATGTCTGGCGAAGACAGTCTTGAGGTAGCTGATGACTGCCTTGCTTGATGTTGACTGCAGCGCTCCAACTTCTGGATAATTTGAAAAGTAGTCTGTGACCACTATGTAACTCTTTCCATCACAGTCAAAGAGATCAGTTCCAACCTTGTAGTACGGTCTGTGGGGCACCGGATGAGTCATTAGCGGCTCGGCTTGTTGTTTTGGCCTGTGGATGCGACATAGGTCACATGACGCTGTTGTCTGGCTGATATCTTGATTGATTCTCGGCCAGTACATTACTTCTCTCGCCCGCCGTTTACACTTGACTTCTCCGAGATGGCCTTCGTGTATCTTTTGGAGCATTTGTCTACGTAACGATGATGGAATAACAAACTTGCTCCCCTTCAACACCAAGTCATCCACCACACTGAGCTCAGATCTGCAGTTCCAGTAGTCTTGTATTTTCATGGGGCAACCTCTTTTGTTTTCAGGCCACCCTGTCTTTATTGTGCGCTTGAGTTCTTTCATCGTTTCGTCTGCATTTGTCTCCCTGCGTATTTGTTCTGTTCTGTCTGCTGTTACTGGCAGATTCATCACAATCATGTCCACATATGCCTGTATTTCTGCAGTGTTCTCGCTGTCCGCACTCTCCCCCTTATCCACTGCTCTAGACAAGGTGTCGGCTGTGTACATGTATTTCCCTTGTGTGTATATCATGTGCACATCATATTTTTGCAGCCTGATTAGCATGCGTTGTATCCGTACAGGACAGTCATTCAGAGGTTTGGACATGATGGACACCAGAGGTTTATGGTCAGTTTCTACCTCAAAAGCTTGACCATATACGTATTGGTGAAAACGTTCACATGCATACAGGCTCGCTAACAGCTCCTTTTCGATTTGAGCATACCTGGACTCAGCGCCTGTCAAGGCTCTGGATGCATAAGCGACAGGTAGCCACTGCTCATCGTGTTGCTGCAGCAGCACCGCTCCCAGGCCGTATTGTGACGCATCTGCTGAAATCCTTGTTTTCATCTCTGGGTCATAAAACTTTAACAAGGGCTCTTGTGTCAGAGTCTCTTTCAGTTTCACAAAACACTTTTCCTGCTCATGGGACCAGATCCATTCATTCTTCTGTTCGAGAAGACCTCTGAGAGGTGCTGACTGCTCTGACAGCTGTGGGACAAATTTGGCCAAGTAGGTGACCATTCCCAGAAAACGTCTGACCTCATCTTTGTTGTTTGGTCTTTCCATGTTGTTGATTGCTGACGTTTTTCTCGGGTCGGGCTTCACCCCCTCTTCACTGACAACATCTCCCACAAAGGTAAGTGTTTTCACTCCAAACTCACATTTGTCTTTGTTGAGCTTCAGATTCACTTCCCTTGTCTTGTCTAGCACTTGTCTTAGTCTTTCGTCGTGTTCTTCTCGATTCGAGCCCCAGACTATGATGTCATCCATCATTGTCTCTACACCTGGTATGTGCTCGAAGATCATGTGAATAGTCTTATGGTAGACTTCAGGCGCTGATAAGATACCATACGGCAGACGAAGAAACCTGTACCTGCCCTCAGGTGTGTTAAACGTGCACAGCTTCGAACTCTCCTCGTCCAGCCTCAGTTGCCAGAAACCTGACGAAGCGTCTAGTTTACTGAACCATTTAGCTCCAGCAAACTGTGCCATGATTTCTTCTCTGGTTGGTAACTTAAAGTGCTCTCTTTTGATTGCTTTGTTTAGGTCCCTTGGGTCTAAGCACGTTCTCAGAGCACCTGTTTTCTTTTGGACTACAACCAGGGAGCTGACCCATTCAGTTGGCTCATCTATTTTCTTGATGACCTTTAATTTTTCCATGCGCGCTAGTTCCTCTTTCAGTTTTCCTCGCAGTGCAAAAGGAATTTTCCTACAAGGATGCACGACAGGAGACACACTTTTATCCACACATATTTTGTGTTCTCCAGGTAGACATCCAAGTCCTTCGAAACAGTCTTTATACTCCTCCATCAGTGAGTCTTGATTATTTGCAGTATCCGATGATGTCACTACAAACACTCTTTTGACCAGGTTAAGCTTTGTACATGTCTTGAGTCCCAGGATTGGTTGTACACTCTTATCCACGATCAGTAGCAATGCTCTTATCTGCTGGTCTCTGTGTTTGAAGGTTGCGATGCATCCGCCTTTAACAGGAACCCTTTCTCCAGTGTATCCTGTCACTTTTGTTTTTATCGGATGAATTTTACTTTTCACTGCCAATGTTTTGTAATCTTCATAAGATAACAGGTTTACGTGGGCACCTGTATCTAGCTTGAATGGTATTATCGTCTCATTCACTTCGATTGGCACAATCCATTCCTCTTTTCAGTTGTACGAGCCTGCACCACATCCACAAGGAACTCCTCATCAGACTCTTCTTCCTCACCAACTGTGTAAACTTTCTGTTTAAAAGCTGACTTGCAACATCTTGCATAGTGGTTGCTCCTTCCACAGTTGTTACAGGATTTTCCAAATGCAGGACATGATTTTGGCTTGTGGCTGCCTCCACATTTACCACATTTAAACTCTCCAGATTTCTCTTTCTGTTCTTTTTGTTTGGTAAATGTTTTCTTCTTTCTCTGTTCTTTATGTACGGCATGCACTGTAGTTTCACCTCTCCGGTGCTCTTTTGCCTGTGCTCGAGTGGTTTCTGCTGCTCTGCACATATTGACACATTTTTCTAGTGTAAGTCCAGTCTCTCTGAGCAATCTTTCTCTGAGTGCATTATCCACAGTGCCACAAACAATCCTGTCTCTCACAAGTGAATCTCTCAGGGTGCCAAATTCACATGTTTTTCTTAATGTATGAAGCTCTGCCAAATACTGATCAAAAGGTATTCCTTGCTTTTGGTCATGGGTGAAAAACGTGTACCTCTCAAATGTTACATTCTGGCTGGGCACAAAGTACTCTTCAAACTTTATCATTAGCTCTGCTAACGTCAGATTAGCTTCATCCACCTGAAAGCTATTATATATGTCCAAAGCATCTTCTCCCATAACATGCAAAAGAATGTGAGCTTTCAGTTTTTCATCATCAGCCCCTGCTCCACTTGCTGCTAAGTATATATTAAATCGTTGCTTAAAACGTTTCCAATTATCAGCAAGATTACCAGTCAGTTGCATAGAAGTGGGTGGAGTTAGCCTCTCCATCACTGAACGTCGGGGTACAGGGACTTCCCCAGCCCTCTCGTGTTGCCGGTTGTCCTCCGCTTCAGGCACAAGATCCTCTTCTACTTGTTCGATCTGTCCTTCGTCTCCCGCTTCACTTCCACTCGTAGCCATCACGCGACGTAGCAAACTCTTTCGGCATGCTGACTTCTTTGCACGTTGCTCTCACGCGACCGGAGATTTTTTTTTTTCTCTCTCTCTCGTCGTTCTTCCGTGGCAAATATTCCTTCATTAGCTGCTCACGGCCACTTCTGACACCATGTGTTGTCTGGCTTTTACTATTAATAATCAGACGAGGCGTGATATATGTTTTTTACATATTTACTTAACAACTTGCATAATCCACACTTCAGTGCTACAAGCCTGGCTATCCCCTAACTCCCGGCTGTTGCTGCGCATGCCCCTCACCCCCGTGGCATGCTGGGTAATGCAGTTCTTTAACTAATGTATTCATTACATCACAGGCACCACTACCCTCGTAGGCACCACTACCCTTGTAGGCACCACTACCCTTGTAGGCACCACTACCCTTGTAGGCACCACTACCCTCGTAGGCACCACTACCCTCGTAGGCACCACTACCCTCGTAGGCACCACTACCCTCGTAGGCACCACTACCCTTGTAGGCACCACTACCCTTGTTCCCCATAGAACACAACCTTGCTCAACAGATAGTTCCTCTTTTTTTCTAGTACACTTTCAGTTCTTCTGATACTTCTTTTGGCCACCCTTCCATGATGTATCTGTGCAGCTTGGATAGCTCTGCATCTTTGCATGTTGCCTTGGAAATGTGTTTTGCACTCAGTGGTGCATCTTCCAGGTGTTCACATATTAGTGCATGCAGGTATGCTGACATTTTTTCTGTTCCTGCATCCGTAGTTTCCGGCAGTGGGACATGACACAGACCATCGGCGTTGCCGTGTTCTTCTGACTGGCGATAGCTTATGTGATAGTCATAGGCAGACAGTATAATAGCCCATCTCTGTATACGCACTGCTGCCATGGTTGGAAGTCCTTTATGTTCTCCAAACAGCGTGAGCAGAGGTTTATGGTCGGTGGTTAAGTTGAACTTTCCCCCCCACAGATATTGGTGGAATTTCTTCTCTCCATACACCATCCTTTTCGATATGTGAATAGTTCTTCTCTGCCGGTGAGAGCGTACGAGACACATAGGCTACTGGATGCTCTTGTCCATCAGGTGTGGTGTGCTGAATAACGGCTCCAATTCCGTACGCTGAAGCGTCACATGCGAGAGAAAGCGGCAGATTCGGATCATAGTGAACTAACACCGTGTCACTGGTCAACATTTCTTTGCACCTATCAAAAACGCTCTGTTCCACTTTACTCCACCTCCATTTTGTTTGGTCCTTCAGCAGTCTGTAAAATGGGGCCAAAACAGTACTTTGCTGCGGCAAAAACTACCATAATAGTTCACTAACCCCAGGAAAGCTCTGAGCTCTTTGATGTTTGTGTGTGTTGGAGCATCATGCACAGCTCTGACCTTGTCTTTAGAAGGGTAAACTCCTTTTCCATCCAACGTGTGACCCAAGTACTCGATTTGTGTTTTCCCAAAGTCACACTTTGCCTTTTTTACTCTCAGGCCATTTTCTTGCAGCCGCTGTAGAACTCTGTCCAGGTTCATCAGATGCTCAGTTTCGTCCCTGCCCATCACCAGCAGGTCGTCCAAATAGACCACGACGTTGAGATCCTTCATCACGTTCTCCATGATCCTTTGGAAAATACTGACAGCAGAATTAATGCCAAAGCCGATTGTACACAAACAGTCCTTTATGCGTGTTCACAGTTGTATACTTTTTTGACTCATCATCCAAAAGGACTTGTTGGTATGCGGCTGCCAGGTCAATTTTGGAGAATATCTTCCCCCACATAATGCTGCCAGAACTTCTTCAATGCGTGGTAGTGGGTATGTTTCAGTGTTTGTAGCCATGTTCACGGTTACTTTATAGTCGCCACACAAACGGAGTCCACCGTCACGCTTGGTTACGGGGACCACTGGAGCAGCCCACTTGCTATGCTTCACAGGGCTGATGACACCATGTTTTTCCAGGCGTTCCAGTCCTCTTTCTACCCTTTCTTTCATTGCGACGGGTAGAACACGGGGCTTTATGGAACTTTGGAACTGCGTCAGGTTTCACAGAAATTGCTGCTTTATCCTCTTCTTGACAGGTGTCCCGCCGGCGGGACAGCACACTAATCTACACCAACTCTTACACACAGATTGCGAAATTACGAAACGTTCCGTTTTATAATATATGACATGTTTATATTCTCCATAAAGGTGGGAATCTCCCTTTCTAACAACGTTTTCCGTTTCAAAATAGCTGAAACACAGACCGTTTTATTAGCAATTGAAAGGACAATGAAATACAAGATGGCGGACAAACGCGACCAACACCAGTGCAGACATTTGTTATCCATAATGAAAATATTGTACTTACATCAGCCAAAGTCGATCATTTTTGCATTCCAGATAGTCCAAGGGATATAACCAGCAGTGTTTCTTTTGATAAAATCCATGATAATGACCAAAAATAATCCATTTTCTTTGCCGAGTTGGAAACGTGATTCTCAAACTGAACAACATGACGCGGCACTCTTTGCTCAAATACACGGCTTCATCTCTTGTTTATCCGGGAGTTATTGTAGTCTTTGTGAAGATTAGAAACTCATTTACCCATAGAAACTGACCCCGTCCTTCTAGCTTGTAATTTGACCCAGTAGGAGTGACTCATGTAAGGAGAGAGAAACTCACTATTACGCGTGGGGAGATGGGGCAGTCCTAGTTTGAGTGGCGATATTTCGGTCCAATGACAACGTACGGATTTGAAACAAAGCTTGGTAGTTAGCCAATGAGCAGGCCTTTCTGTCGATATGCGACTTTTTACTCTCGTCTCTATTATGTAAGAGCTATGGCAGTGCGCAACGCGAGCAACAACAGGAGAGGGATCGTCTCTGGTTACGTATGTAACCTTAGTTCCCTGAGGGGAACGAGACGCTGCGTGAAAACGCTATGGGAACGCTCTGCGTGAGTTCGTCATGAAGCACATGTGTAATCAGTCCAATGGCGTGACGGAACGTCACAGACGGGTGACGTCGCGACCAGGAAGTCATAAAAGCACCCCTAATTACCGGCACCTTCAGTTTCTGATGGGCTGAAGCAAGTGCCAAGGGCATGCTGGGAGTATGGCACAGACACGCAGCGTCTCGTTCCCCTCAGGGAACTAAGGTTACATACGTAACCAGAGACGTTCCCTATCAGGGAACTTCGAGCTGCGTGAAAACGCTATGGGAACGCCACTACCCACTTCGCCATACGAGCAAGTGTCCGCCATGTGAAGTCAGAGCGCACATTCAGACGAAAGCACCTGCGCCCCTGGCGTGGAGCTAAAGTCAAGCTGGTAAAATCTCACGAACGTGTGCGGTGAGGACCAGCCTGCCGCAACACAGACGTCATGTAGAGACACTTTACCTGACAAAAGGGCTTTTAAAGCCGCCATACTCCTGGTCGAGTGGGCTCGAACAGCCAAGGGTGAAGGCTGACCAGCCGACTCGAAAGCAAGTGAGATGGCATCAACCACCCACTTGCTCATCCTCTGCTTAGACCCAGGACCCCCTCTCTTGGGTGGTCCAAAGCACACGAACAAGTGTTCGGGCAGCCTCACAGGGCAGTTCTGTGGACGTAGGCGTCTAAGGCCCTCGACGGGCAGAGGAGGTTATGCTTCTTCTGGTCCGACAAAAAAAGGGGGAGGGCAGAAGGCTTGCAGCACAATAGGCCCAACGATGTCAGTTGGGACCTTGGGGACATACCCGGGTGAAGGTAGTAGAAACGCCTTGACCATCCCGGGTGAAGTCCAAGCAAGAGGGCGCCACCGACAGCGCTTGCATATCACCAATCCTCTTCAGAGAAGAGATGGCAAGTAAGAAGACCGCCTTGAGGGTCACGAACTTGTCAGGGACCCCCTCAATGGGCTCAAACGGAGCACGGGAGAGGCCTTCTAGTACAATGGCCAGGTCCCAGGATGGCACCCTCATGCCGGCTGCTGGCCTCAGCCTCCGGGCGCCACGAAGGAAGCGTGATACCAGTGGGTGTCTCCCCAGAGAAACCCCATTTAGAGGGACATGGCATGCGGACAAAGCCGTCACATACACCTTCAGTGTGGATGGGGGTAGACCTGTAGAGAAGCGCTGCTGCAGGAACTCCAGTACTGCAAACACTGGGCAGTTAACTGGGTCTGCCTGCCGCTCTCTACACCACGAGGTGAACAGTTTCCACCTGGCGGCATACGCCTTCCTTGTGGCTGGAGCTCTGGAGTGAAGGATGGTCTCAGCGACCTCAGTCGAGAGACCTGGAACTAAAAGGCGGGCCCCCTCAGAGGCCAGGCCCATAGTTTCCACAGCTCCGGGCGGGGGTGAACTGGATGACCCCATGCGCCTGGGAAAGCAGGTCCCTCTTGATTGGCATCTCCAGGGGAGAGCCGACGAGGAGAGATATTAGGTCCGCAAACCATACTCGGGCCGGCCAGTACGGTGCTACGAGCAGTAGACTGACCCGCTCCTGACGGATCCTCTCCAGAACTCCTGGGAGCAGAGCAACCGGGGGGAAAGTGTACAGGCGTGACCTCAGCCATGCCTGCACCATGGCATCCAGCCCCAGTGGGGCTGGACGAGCCAGCGAAAACCACAGAGGACAGCGTGACGTCCCTCTGGACGCAAACAGGTCCACTTCGGCCCGACCGAAGTGCGACCAAAGGAGCTCCACCACCTCGGGATGGAGTCTCCACTCCCCGGGCCTAAGCCCCTGCCTCGACAGGGTGTCTGCCCCCTAACTTAGGTACCCCGGGATAAAAATGGCCCTTAAAGAAAGGAGCTTCCCGTGGGACCACAGAAGGACCTGGCGGGCCAGATTGTAAAGTGGGCGTGAGCGCAGACCCCCCTGGTGGTTGATGTAGAAAAACCACCGATGTGTTGTCCGACCGGACAAGGACATGATGACCCCTTAGGTCTGGGAGGAAGTGCTTCAGAGCCTGGTAAACTGCCAGCATCTCTAGCCAATTCATGTGCCATGATAGCTGATGGCCCCGCCAGAGCCCTTGAGCTGGGCGACCACTCATGATCGCCCCCCCAGCCGGTGAGGGAGGCATCCGTCGTTAGTGTAACACGACGACACGGAGCTCCCAACACGGGCCCTGGGTTAGGAACCAAGGCTTCCTCCACATGACCAGTGTGCGGAGACAACGCCGCGTAACAGTGATCATGCGGCACTGGTTTCCCCTCGGGGAGAACCCCTTGGTTCTGAGCCACCACTGTAACGGTCTCATGAACAGCAGGCCGCAAGGAAAAACGTTGGGCGCTGCTGCCAGCAGACCCAACAGTCTCTGAAACTGTTTCACAGTGAGTGACTGGCCTAGCCTCACCTGCTCGACGGCTGCAAGGATTGACGCCAAACGTGCAGGAGACAAATGTGCCCGCATCGTGGTCGAATCCCAGACTACGCCCAGGAAAGTGGTCACCTGTACCCCAGACAGCACACTCTTCCCGGCAATGAGCCTCAACCCCAGTTTGAAGATGTGAGCCAGAACGACATCTCGATGCCGAACCGCTAGATGCTCCTGACGGAGCCAGAATCAACCAATCGTTGATGTAAATGAGGATGCGTATGCCCTGGAGGCCAACGGCGCCAGGGCAGCGTCTATACATCTCGTGAACGTACGGGGAGAGAGTGCTAGGCCAAATGGAAGAACCCGATAATGGTACGCTTCGCCCCCAAAAGCGAACCTCAGGAACTTCCTGTGTTGTGGAAGGATGGAGACGTGGAAATAGGCGTCCTTCAGATCTATCGTGACAAACCAGTCCTCGGACCTGATCTGTGATACGATCTGGTTGAGAGTGAGCATTTTGAAGCTGAGTCTCCCGACCGTCTGATTCAACAGACATAGGTCTAAAATAGGACGCCACCCCCCATCCTGCTTGGGAACAACGAAGTACCGGCTGTACCAGCCCGACTCCCTGCTGAGAGGAAGAACTCGTTCTACAGCCCCTTTTAGCAGGAGAGTCTGTACCTCCTGCTCCCGTACCAGAGCCTGCTCTGGGCCCACCACTGTGGGCAGGACCCCCTGAATTGGATGGCATACCCGCTCTCGATTATCCGCAGGACCCACTGAGATACATTCGGCAGGGTCTTCCACCCTGCCAGAAAATCTACTAGGGGTACCAGCCTCTCGAGGCTGGCCTCTGGAGCAACAGGTACTGCAGACACAGTGCCCTGTAACAGCGCACTGGCAGGGAACAACTGGTTCGACAGTTCTGGGCCCCTCCTCGGAGGAGGCGAGCGCCCCTCGGGAAAACGCTCGCCAAGGCCACCCCACTGAGGGCACCAGGAGAGCTCACTACTCCCCTGGTGGGGACCCCCAGCGGTTTGACCCCCCTGTCAGGGTCTCTTAGACAAAGCCTTCTTGGGTGTAGCGACAGGCCTCGGAACTGTCCTACCCCTCGAAGGCCCTGCCTGTGAGCGTCGCCCCCCGGCCCACACATCGTGTGGGGGCGCCCGAGTAGCGTCACTCACTCTCTGCTGCGCCCGGTGTGCCGTGCTCGGCGCCGGGCGGGGCTGCCCCCGTCCGACAGCCCCCGCGAAGCGGCTACGACGGGGGAGAAATTTCTGGAATGCAGCTGCCTGCCTTCTCTCCTCCTGAAACCTCTCGACGACCGAGCCAATAGCAGGGCCAAAGAGGCCGTCGCGGGAAAGAGGCGCGTCCAGAAGGAAGGCTTTCTCCCTACCTCTCATATCAGAGAGGCTTAGCCAGAGATGCCTCTCCGTAGCCACCAAGGCTGCTCCCCCTGAGCCCCGTCGCTAAGCAGCTCTGCCTGATATGCCTGTAGAACAGACATAGTATGCAGGCAGGAAGCTGCCTGACCCGCCGCCGAATAAGCTTTGCCCACCAGCGCCGAAGTAGTCTTCAACGCCTTGGAGGGCAATGCCGGTGTCCTCAGAGATGATGCCGCGGGAGATAAATGGCTAGCCAGTATCTCCTCCGCGACCGGCATCGGTCCGTACCCATGAACATTAGCCTCGGCAACATTAGAGTACATATGAGTCCGCGGATTAAACACCCGGGACGACACCGGCTTATTCCAGGACCTCGACACCTCAGTGTGGAGATCCGGGAAGAAAGGGAAACACCGGCGAGGAGGTAAAGCACGGGAGGGCAAGAATCGTTCATTCAACTTACTGGTTGAAGCAGACTCCTGCCTGTCAGCCGGCCACTCGATGTTGAGCTTCCCCACAGCTCGGGTGAGTACCTCCAGCAGCTCCTCGTTCGCGGGTGACTGAACCAACAATTCAGCCTCCGCCTCGAGGTTTTCAACCTCCATTTCCTCAGAACTGGACGGCTGAGAAAAAGGTGCATCCCCCAGGGCGGAAGAAACCCGCGCGGGTGCTTCCGGACCCCGAGCTGAGGCACTGGCTCTAGCAGACGAAGACCGAGAAATTGCAGAAGCCGTCTCGGAACCGCGTGCTAGATCCGCTTGCGAACCCCACGACGTCAGTCGGCGCCGTGCCTCGGCAGCGGCGGGACCTGAACCGCGGGGAACGCGGGCCGAGCCGCTTTCCTGAAAAAGCGCCAGGCGAGAGCGAAGTGTACGGATGGCGAGACGCTCGCAATGCTTACAGCTAGCCTCTTCCAAGGCTAGCTGGGCATGCTCCTCTCCCAAACAAACTACGCACAGAACATGTGTGTCCCGGCCCGTGAGAAAGCGGTTGCAGGGAGAAGCACACTGTCTGAAACGCCGCTCGGTTGCCATAATCGCGGTGAGCTCTTGTACATAAATGCCAAGAAAATTTCTGAATTAACAACGTAATAGCAGAAACCCGCGAGGACTGTCACAACATGCACTTGCTGAAGCAACAAAAAACTGAAGGTGCCGGTAATTAGGGGTGCTTTTATGACTTCCTGGTCGCGACGTCACCCGTCTGTGACGTTCCGTCACGCCATTGGACTGATTACACATGTGCTTCATGACGCACTCACGCAGAGCGTTCCCATAGCGTTTTCACGCAGCTCGAAGTTCCCTGATAGGGAACTTCCGAGTTTCGACCAAGTTTGTTTTACGCAGAGCAACAGACTGTACTACATCAAAATGGCTCCTATATGAGTGGAAAAGCGGACAGTGGAAAAGGAGTACATGAAAGAGAAGATATTGGAGGAAATACAGATGGAAAGTCCAGTGAAGTTTGATGAGGACTCAATGAAGAAGTCAATGAGCAAGCATTGTTTTGACTCGACGGAAGAAGCAATGTTTACTCTAATGGGTGCTGCATTTACATGGGTGAGTGAAATAAGTTATTGTTGTTGATACCGAAATAGATAATTATAATAAAACTATAACTGTAATTAATTACTTTTTCTAAAGTGAGAAAGCTGATTATTTTTTTTGTAAAAGTACACTGAATTAATTTCTGTTTTCAACCGTTTGTGTGTGTGTGTGTGTGTGTGTGTGTGTGTGTGTGTGTGTGTGTGTGTGTGTGTGTGTGTGTGTGTGTGTGGATGAAATAGATAAATAGATAATTATAATAAAACTATAACTGTAATTAATTACTTTTTCTAAAGTGAGAAAGCTGATTATTTTTTTTGTAAAAGTACACTGAATTAATTTCTGTTTTCAACCGTTTGTGTGTGTGTGTGTGTGTGTGTGTGTGTGTGTTGGATGAAATAGATAAATAGATAATTAGAATAAAACTATATTTGTAATTAATTACTTTTTCAAAAGTGAGAAAGTTGATTCTTTTTCCAGTCAAACAACACTGAATGAATTTCTGTTTTCAATCTGTGTGTGTGTGTGTTGGATGAAATAGATAATTCTAGTGAAACTATTACTGTAATGAATTACTTTTTCCCTGCCCAGCCATTGAGAGGTGCAAAGAGGCCAGCCCAGAAGCAGATGGATGCCCATTGAGGGAGCACCACTGAGGGAGGACCTATCTGATGTACTGATTGGATATTACAACGTTCTCCAAGTCGATGAAGTAATACAATACCTTTTATCATTTTATTGACATTGCTGTGGTGAATGCATTCAACCTACATCAGGAACTGTCAAAGAGTTGTAGGCAGACTCATTTGACACAAGGTCAATTTCGAGAGCTGCTTGTTCGGGAGCTTGCAGACTCAGCTCCTGCACCAGCACCAGACACTGATACAGCTCCTGCCCACTTCCCCACTGCAGGGATTTTGTATATAGTTTTATTCTCACTGTGTGCCATTCGTTTTGATTATGCACCTATGCCAGTGTTTGTTGATAACTTTGATCTTTTATAAAGTTGTAATTTCCCTTGCATTTTGTATGGTCTTCATAGCACAAATGCATCATTTGACCAGTTTGGCCACTTGGGTACATTTCGGGCACCGTCTGAAGGACACTTAGGGTTCCTCTTACAAAACAAAATGCCAGTGTTGGTTGATAACTTTGACCTTTACTAATATAGTTGTCATTCCCCTTGCATTTTGTATGGTCTTCATAGCACAAATGCATCATTTGACCAGTTTGGCCAATTTGGCCACTTGGGTACATTTTGGCACCGTCAAAAGGACTCTTAGGGGTCCTCTTACAAAATGTTAGCTTGTGGGCTGGTTGAATATTCAATTAGCCTGTCCTTTTGGTGGCATAATGTTGTCCCCTAGGGGAACACATGTGAGGTGTCTGCAGTATGATACCTCATATTATAAGGGAGATATTGCCTTTGAAAGTGGATGAAATATAAAAAAACAAAAAAACGTATGTTGTTTTTTTGTGTTTCACCTCATGCCAGATATTCTGTGTTATATTTTTCTTTATTAATTGAACATTTACACAAACTTCAGAGTGTCTTCTTTCAAATGACCTTCACCATATGTTCCTACATGGTTCTGGTTTTGAGCTATAGGCATTTAGATTTGGGTATGTCATTTTAGGCGGAAATTGAGTTTGGGTGCCCGGTCAAGAAGAGGTTAACCCTAAGTTATATTTGGTCTGGTGGCATCATTGGACTTTAACTCTAGTCTTGTAGTCTTATGGCCTATGTGAAAGCATTTTGTAATAGGAGAATGAGCAAATGCTAGAACTAGCTACCTCTATTGAACTAGCTACCTCTATTGAACTAGCTACCTCTATTGCACTAGCTACCTCTATTGCACTAGCTACCTCTATTGAACTAGCTACCTCTATTGAACTAGCTACCTCTATTGAACTAGCTACCTCTATTGAACTAGCTACCTCTATTGCACTAGCTACCTCTATTGAACTAGCTACCTCTATTGAACTAGCTACCTCTATTGAACTAGCTACCTCTATTGCACTAGCTACCTCTATTGCACTAGCTACCTCTATTGCACTAGCTACCTCTATTGAACTAGCTACCTCTATTGCACTAGCTACCTCTATTGCACTAGCTACCTCTATTGAACTAGCTACCTCTATTGAACTAGCTACCTCTATTGAACTAGCTACCTCTATTGAACTAGCTACCTCTATTGAACTAGCTACCTCTATTGCACTAGCTACCTCTATTGCACTAGCTACCTCTATTGCACTAGCTACCTCTATTGAACTTGCTACCTCTATTGAACTAGCTACCTCTATTGCATTTTTCACTATTATTAGAATCCACTGTTGTTCATGAAAGTTGAAATTGAAAGTTTACATAACATTACTTTATTGAACATATGGCCACCAGTTTACATAACATTACTTTATTGAACATATGGCCACCAGTTTACATAACATTACTTTATTGAACATATGGCCACCAGTTTACATAACATTACTTTATTGAACATATGGCCACCAGTTTACATAACATTACTTTATTGAACATATGGCCACCAGTTTACATAACATTACTTTATTGAACATATGGCCACCAGTTTACATAGCATTACTTTATTGAACATATGGCCACCAGTTTACATGACATTACTTTATTGAACATATGGCCACCAGTTTACATAACATTACTTTATTGAACATATGGCCACCAGTTTACATAACATTACTTTATTGAACATATGGCCACCAGTTTACATAACATTACTTTATTGAACATATGGCCACCAGTTTACATAACATTACTTTATTGAACATATGGCCACCAGTTTACATAACATTACTTTATTGAACATATGGCCACCAGTTTACATAACATTACTTTATTGAACATATGGCCACCAGTTTACATAACATTACTTTATTGAACATATGGCCACCAGTTTACATAACATTACTTTATTGAACATATGGCCACCAGTTTACATAACATTACTTTATTGAACATATGGCCACCAGTTTACATAACATTACTTTATTGAACATATGGCCACCAGTTTACATAACATTACTTTATTGAACATATGGCCACCAGTTTACATAACATTACTTTATTGAACATATGGCCACCAGTTTACATAACATTACTTTATTGAACATATGGCCACCAGTTTACATGACATTACTTTATTGAACATATGGCCACCAGTTTACATAACATTACTTTATTGAACATATGGCCACCAGTTTACATAACATTACTTTATTGAACATATGGCCACCAGTTTACATAGCATTACTTTATTGAACATATGGCCACCAGTTTACATGACATTACTTTATTGAACATATGGCCACCAGTTTACATAACATTACTTTATTGAACATATGGCCACCAGTTTACATAACATTACTTTATTGAACATATGGCCACCAGTTTACATAACATTACTTTATTGAACATATGGCCACCAGTTTACATAACATTACTTTATTGAACATATGGCCACCAGTTTACATAACATTACTTTATTGAACATATGGCCACCAGTTTACATAACATTACTTTATTGAACATATGGCCACCAGTTTACATAACATTACTTTATTTAACATATGGCCACCAGTTTACATAACATTACTTTATTGAACATATGGCCACCAGTTTACATAACATTACTTTATTGAACATATGGCCACCAGTTTACATAACATTACTTTATTGAACATATGACCACCAGTTTACATAACATTACTTTATTGAACATATGGCCACCAGTTTACATAACATTACTTTATTGAACATATGGCCACCAGTTTACATAACATTACTTTATTGAACATATGGCCACCAGTTTACATAACATTACTTTATTGAACATATGGCCACCAGTTTACATAGCATTACTTTATTGAACATATGGCCACCAGTTTACATGACATTACTTTATTGAACATATGGCCACCAGTTTACATAACATTACTTTATTGAACATATGGCCACCAGTTTACATAACATTACTTTATTGAACATATGGCCACCAGTTTACATAACATTACTTTATTGAACATATGGCCACCAGTTTACATAACATTACTTTATTGAACATTTGGCCACCAGTTTACATAACATTACTTTATTGAACATATGGCCACCAGTTTACATAACATTACTTTATTGAACATATGGCCACCAGTTTACATGACATTACTTTATTGAACATATGGCCACCAGTTTACATAACATTACTTTATTGAACATATGGCCACCAGTTTACATAACATTACTTTATTGAACATATGGCCACCAGTTTACATAACATTACTTTATTGAACATATGGCCACCCCACACTAGCTTTATGTCCCATCTTGGCCACCCCACACTAGCTTTGTGTCCCATCTTGGCCACCCCTGTAAAAATGTCCTGGATACGCCACTGCTCTCTCTTGGGCCGAAGCTATATGGTCTCGGGGAGGGTCTATCATATCTGATTACGAGGCGTTCGTCCCCCACTTTCGCTCAGTATTTGACCATCCTCCCGAGGGAGGGGAGGTGGGCGAGCGTCTTGTTCTCCTGAGGCAGAGAGAGGAGCGTGCAGGAGTTTGCGCTGGAGTTCAGGACCCTGGCAGCGGGGGCTGGGTGGAACGAACAGGCCCATAAAGATGTATTTAATGTACATCTAAACCCGGACGTCCGTCGGGAGTTGGCGTGTAGTGATGCCGCTCTCTCCTTTGAGCAGCTAGTTGAGCAGCTAGTAGAATTGGCCATTACATTGGACAATCTACTGGTTGTTCGCGGACGTTCCGGGTTGGGCTCCTCTGTGTCACTCAACCCTGCTGTCGCTCCAGAGCCGATGGAAGTGGGAGGCACCGCGTCACGGGAGACCGCGCGGACTAGGGAGTGCGCTTTTTGTGGCAGAAAAGGCCACTCTGCCTCTCACTGCTACCAGCGCAATAATAAACCAGTAGGTGGTCTGATATTCCTGTGACAGGGAGGGTGAATACACCCCACACCCCGTCAGGGCCCTCTGATACCCATACCACAATTAACGTGTGTTTCCCCACTTCTCCGTTATCTCCCCAGTGTAAGGCGCTCGTAGGATGGGGGATGGTGACGCAGGTCACGGTACCGGTAACTATGGTCACACAACACACACACACTGAAATGATTACATTGCAATTAATTGACTCACCTTCCTTCCCCGTTGTGCTAGGCATGCCTTGGCTGTCGAAACACAATCCTCAATTTTCATGGCCTCGGAGGACACTGACGGGTTGGTCGCGGGAATGTCAGGGTAGGTGTCTGGGTGTTTCCGTCGGAGCGACATCGGTGGAGAGTCCAGACAGTGTCTCCACTGTGCGCATTCCTCCCGAATATTCTGATCTGGCCCTCGTATTTTCAAAACAATTGGCTACCAAATTACCTCCCCATCGACCGGGGGATTGCCCGATAGAACTGCAGGTAGGCGCTGTACCACCATACAGTCATGTGTATCCCCTGTCTCAGGCAGAGACACAAGCGATGGAGACGTATGTGTCCGAGTCATTGAAACAGGGGATGATCCGCCATTCCACCTCCTCAGCATCCTCGAGTTTTTTCTTTGTAAAAAAGAAGGACGGCGGTTTACGACCGTGTATTGACTATCGAGCCCTTAACAACATTACAGTTCGCTATCGATACCCTCTCCCACTGATTTAATATGTAATCGAGTCAATGCAGGGGCGCGCTTTTTTACAAAGTTAGATCTTAGGAGTGCATACAATTTAGTGCGTATCCGGGAGGGAGTTGAGTGGAAAACAGCATTTAGCACCACATCAGGTCACTATGAGTACCTAGTGATGCCGTACGGGTTGATGAATGCGCCGTCGGTTTTCCAGTCCTTCGTGAATAACATTTTTCGGGACATGATCGGCCGCGGAGTGTTCGTCTACATAGATGACATCCTTGTGTATTCGGATAACCGGACTGATCATGTTTTGCTTGTTTGCAGAGTACTGGAGCGACTGAGGGCGCATGACCTGTATGCCAAATCGGAAAAGTGTCTGTTCCAGCGAGCTGTCTCCTTTCTCGGGTTCCACATTACCACGGGGGGGGATGGAAATGGAGGTTGATCGCGTGGCGGCCGTGCGTAATTGGCCCGTTCCAACCACGGTAAAGGCAGTACAGCGAGTTATCGGTTTTGCGAATTTCTAGCGCATATTCATCAAGAACTTTGGCAAGGTAGCGGCTCCCATTACGTGATAGGGAGCTGTTAGCTGTAGTCAGAGCCCTGACAGAATGAAGACATTGGCTCGAGGGAGCGAAACACCCGTTTGTAGTCTGGACTGACCACCGTAACCTGGAATATATACGGGCTGCGAGGAGGCTTAACCCTCGCCAGGCCAGGTGGGCGTTGTTCTTTACCCGGTTTGAGTTTACGGTGAGGTCATATTGTCAGGACCAGCCGGGGGAGCATGGGCAGAGTATGCCCATAATTCACTCCTCCACTAACCTATCACCATTTCATTGTGTCCTCGGATACCAGCCGGTTCTGGCACCGTGGCAGCAGAGCCAGGCCGACACCGGGGTACCGGCAGTGGATGAGTGGTTCCGGCACGGTACCTACAGCACGCCAAACAGCACCAGAAAATGTCAGCTGACCGGAGTTGCAGTGACACGCCCGTCTATACCCCGGGGGATCGGGTCTGGCTCTCGACCCGGAACCTCCCCGTCCGCCTGCCCTGCCGGAAGCTGGGTCTGCGGTTTGTGGGGCCGTTTTAAGTCCTGAGGAGAGTAAACGAGGTGACGTATCGATTACAGCTGCCACCTGACTATCGAATTAACGCCTCGTTTCATGTCTCTCTCCTCAGGCTGGTGTTGGCTGGTCCCCTCCAGCGATCGAGGGTGCTGGAGGTCCCCCCCGCCTCCCCTTGACATCAAGGGGTCCCCGGCGTACACTGTCAAGGACATCATGGACTGCAGAAGCCGGGGAGGGGGCCTTCAGTATCTCGTGGAGTGGGAGGGGTACGGCCTGGAGGAGCGATGTTGGGTGCCGGCGATGGATGTGCTGGACTCAAACCTTCTAGAGGATTTCCATCGCCGGCACCCTGACCGACCAGCTCCTTGTTCAGTCTCGTCATCACTACACCTGGTGTCCATTATCTCATTAGAGTACTATTTAAGTTTCCTGTGTTTGGTCTGGTCTTTGTGTGGAATTGCAAGCAAGCAAGTTTATTTATATAGCACAATTCATACATCGAAGCAATTCAATGTGCTTTATAGAGGAAAATAATAAAATGATAAATACATGCTTTTATCAGAATAAAAATGAATGAAAAATAAATAAAATACATGCATTTTATAACAATCCATGCATCAGAATAAAAACAAATAAAAGCATAAAAAGATAATTAAAAGAGACTTAACAGTGTGATAAAGTTTAAGCGCTCAGTCATATGCTTGCGAAAAGATAAATGTTTTTAGCCTGGCTTTAAAAATGGATACATTTTGGGCACGTCTAAGATCTTCTGGTAATTTATTCCAGTTGCATGCAGCGTAACTGCTGAATGCAGCTGCACCATGTTTAGTTTTGACTCTGGGCTCCACTAGCTGTCCTGAGTTCAGTGATCTGAGTGCCCTGCTTGGTTTATAATCCTAAAACATATCAGAAATGTATTCAGGGCCCAGTCCGTTCAGAGATTTATAGACTACTAGCAAAACTTTAAAATCTATTCTGTAACTAACTGGAAGCCAGTGCAAAGATTTAAGAACCGGCGTGATGTGTTCTGTTCTCTTAGTTTTTGTTAACATTCTAGCAGCAGCATTCTGAATGAGCTGCAGCTGTTTTACAGTCTTTTTGGGAAGTCCAGTTAAGAGCCCATTACAGTAGTCAACCCTACTGGAGATAAATGCATGGATAAGCCTCTCTTGGTCTTTTTTCGACACCAGGGCCTTGAATCTGGCTATATTTTTAAGATGATAGAACGCTGTTTTGGTGACCGTTTTGATATGACTGGTGAACGTGAAATCTGAGTCTAAGATTACACCTAGATTACGCACTTGGTCCCTGGTTTTTAGGGCTCGAGAAACAAGTCCTGTGTCAGATGGTTGCTTAATTGTTAAATGTTACGTGTCTTGTACCCCACAAATCTCATTGAGAGATCGTGGTTCTTTATACTCTGTGTAAGGAGTTATCTCGTTTACTGAGTGCGCTGCGCCGCATCCTTGCTATTGGAATTACAGCGTGTTTACGCTCTACTGCATTCTAAGGGATTGTACCCTGGAAATAAAAGAGACTATACAACGCTGTCCGCTACTCTGCCTGGCTTCATCCATCCACCCTACACACCGTGACAGGTCTGTGTTGAGTAAACTAATGACAGTACTTTTAATGCCCACACACACACACTTACATTATATTTACATCACACTCTTGAATAATCTGTTTTAAAATGCCTTTATTATTATTCATTATGTTAAATCTGGGACATTATAATACAATTACAGAAGCAGGAATGTTTTGTCAACAAGTAAATACATAAACATTCTACTGGCATCATTGTTTACAAACACCGATAATAAAAAATAACAACCAGATTAATGATTTGTAAATCAGAAGGTTTTACATACCAGTGTGGTGATTCATTCATTAGTTTATGTGAGTTTTCATGTTTTGCCTCTTGGGGAAATAATATGAGACTGGCCTCAGTATGGAGGGGGGAGGGGCATGTTGTTGATGGACTGTTGCTTAGCTACAGCCTCAAGAGGGGGAGGGGCATGTTGTTGATGGACTGTTGCTTAGCTACAGCTCTAGGAAGGGGGAGGGGCATGTTCTGCTGGTGGTTGGGGGGGGGAGCACAGGGACAGAGGCAGTTTCTACACTCATCAAAAATAGAAACATTCAAAACTGACAGAGGGAGGGAATCCAACTGCCAACTGTCATAAGCAGCGCCGCCACTCCCACCACGTGCAGCACCAACATGTCTTAAGTCAAACAAAATGTTAAATTTCCTTTCTAAAGGATTTACTGGGGACTTTATTCTGATCTTGTTTTCCTTTGGTTCTGAATGTTTATCTCATGTTAAACTGACTAAAAATCAACTAAAAGTTAATAAAAGTTTAAGAGCTCATCTCTGCTGCTTCTGTCTCTTTCTCTCCATCTGACACAGAGACACTGAGGAGTCAGAATAAACATAAAACCCTGGATAGAGGAGCTCAGTGAATGTGGTGTTGAATGTGTACAGGTGGGTCAGTGTGTCAGAGGAAACCCTGTAGAAGGACAGAGTGCCGGCTGGCCAGTCCAGATACACTCCTACTCTGTGGGAGTCTGAGGGGGTGACAGATATGGGAGTTCTGTTATTATTGTGCCAGACAGAGTAACTGGTACCATCACAGTCCAGACTCCAGGACTTGTCATTGAATCCAAACAGACCGTCATAACCATCTCCTCTCCTGTTGATTCCTTTATATGTCACTCCTATCCCAGCCCCTCTCCCACTCTTCTCCACCTCCCAGTAACAGCGTCCAGACAGACCCTCTCTACACAACACCTGTGGCCAGGAGTGAAATCTCTCTGGGTGATCAGGATACGGCTGCTCCTCACTCCTCCTCATCACCTTTCTGTTCTCCTCAGACAGAGAGAGTTTTCTGTTTACTGTGTTTGGGTCCAGTGTGAGATCACACACATCTGATGGATGAGACACAATATTACACATCATTCATAGTATACACACACACACACATCTGATGGATGAGACACAATATTACACATCATCATTCATATTAAACACACACACATCTGATGGATGAGACACAATATTACACATCATCATTCATATTATACACACACACATCTGATGGATGAGACACAATATTACACATCATCATTCATATTATACACACACATCTGATGGATGAGACACAATATTACACATCATCATTCATATTATACACACACATCTGATGGATGAAACACAATATTACACATCATCATTCATATTATACACACACACATCTGATGGATGAGACACAATATTACACATCATCATTCATATTATACACACACATCTGATGGATGAGACACAATATTACACATCATCATTCATATTACACACACATCTGATGGATGAGACACAATATTACACATCATCATTCATATTACACACACACAGATCTGATGGATGAGACACAATATTACACATCATCATTCATATTATACACACACATCTGATCGATGAGACACAATATTACACATCATCATTCATATTATACACACACATCTGATGGATGAGACACAATATTACACATCATCATATATATATACACACACATCTGATGGATGAGACACAATATTACACATCATCATATATATATACACACATATGTACAGTACACTTATGCAAGTTTTATGTCTTTATTGTTATACACAGTACTGGATATATAGACATAACACACAGAAACACACAACCACACAAACAGAATGAAATTAATATGCACAAAGTTACCCATACAAACATGTACACTCAAAACACACAGAACCATATGTACATGTGAACACACACACACCAACTGAATATATGTTCTGTATAATAAATCACTTACATTTCTTCGGCCCTGATTTCAACCTCCACTCTCCACAATGATCCAGACTGTGGAAGAAGAAGAGGAGCAGACTGTCATTCAGTGACACACAATATGTCACCACCTGCTTTACACAACAACACACATACCACACACACTGCCTTTAAACCAACAGTTCTCAAAGTCTGGGGAGGAAATACTTTAATAAATGTCAAAGATCAGACATAAAAAAAACACCCACAAACAAACAACAAAATAATAAAAAAAACAAAGTAATCATTACTAACCTACATGCAGTCTAAATTAAAAGAAAATTATATATAAAATAAAATGTATAATGAATAACAATTTAACCTGGAACCGTAGTGCCAAAATAATGATTTACGTGATGTCGGCATATTAGTTTTTTTATTCGCTTTGGTACTATTTTCACAAGTATGTGGTAAAACCTCACAACTGTAAGTACAAAACTCAAAGCAGATCATCAAAAAGTCTGTTTTTTCAAACATGTAATCACATTTTCAATTGACTAAGTACAATGCACAAAATCAAAGACATACCCTTCATATGAAGTTATTGTCTTTCACAATGCAATGCTCACAGTAATTTTGATATGCTCATATCATTTGTGTAAATACATTTGACCAACACTTAATCCAACTGATCTTAATGGTTAATCACTGAACCATTTGGTAAACCTATATATTTTCATTTCAGCAATAAACAGTATATTGATTTTGAGAACTACAAAAATAAAATGTGTTTTTGTACGAACATATAAATTAACCACACATGATGAATACTCATTTTTGCTAATTGATTTTTAGATTGGGGTAACCACAATAGGTCATTAGATATTCTGTAATTGTGGGGGGGGTAACACTGGCAATTTCTTTCAAGATGGAGCAGGACAGACAGCAAGGAATAGGAAGAGCTCAAGGGATCCGTCAGAGAGGTGGGCATGGGCACCAACAGGGGGTCAGAGAGGTGGGCATGTGCACCAACAGAGAGGTCATAGAGGTGGGCATAGGCACCAACAGGGGGTCAGAGAGGTGGGCATGGGCACCAACAGGGGGTCAGAGAGGTGGGCATGTGCACCAACAGAGAGGTCATAGAGGTGGGCATAGGCACCAACAGGGGGTCAGAGAGGTGGGCATGGGCACCAACAGGGGGTCAGAGAGGTGGGCATGTGCACCAACAGAGAGGTCATAGAGGTGGGCATAGGCACCAACAGGGGGTCAGAGAGGTGGGCATGGGCACCAACAGAGAGGTCAAAGAGGTGGGCATAGGCACCAACAGGGGGTCAGAGAGGTGGGCATGGGCACCAACAGAGAGGTCAAAGAGGTGGGCATAGGCACCAACAGGGGGTCAGAGAGGTGGGCATGGGCACCAACAGAGAGGTCAAAGAGGTGGGCATGGGCACCAACAGGGGGTCAGATAGGTGGGCATAGGCACCAACTGAGAGGTCAAAGAGGTGGGCATAGGCACCAACAGGGGGTCAGAGAGGTAATGTAATGTGTGCACTAAATGTTATGTTTTGTTCTCATTTAGTTACATAATAGAAATTATACCTATGTTACAATTATATCTGAAAAATAAAAAAAAAGATTTGCCCAAATTATTGTAGAGGATGTCTTCATTGATCCTTCACTTCATTACACATAGAATGGATATTTTGGAAATTATAGATTATGTAAATGTAAGTAATGTAATTGTATTGCCTAATGTGAAACTGTGTAATCAGTCCTTTACAGTATAGTACTGTAGCATATTCATTTCAGCACTTCTAAGGCTGATTTGAAACATGGATCTTGCATTGTTTGCTGTTGGATGAACTGATTGTTAAAAGTACTAAACTGAAAAAAGATCATACTGTTGTGTTTCGGTGATTAAACCAAATGTTCCCATTACATATTACAATAATCTGGTGTTTGAAACAACGATTATGTGGACTGAAAGCATGTGCAACTGACGGAAAGCGTTACATCAGGTTTTGAAAGAATGACTAGCTGCGTTACAAGTGTGATCAGTCTGGATCTTTGTACTAGGAGTTTTGAAAATGTACACCTTACTTGTGAAAATAGTACCAAAGCGAATAAAAAAAACTAAAAACAAACTGTGGGTAAGGCTTGTGAGCATTAACACAACATGGAACAAACAGTGGGGTAGCAGGCAAGTGTGGGCAATAACACATCATGGATACATTTGGGATACGATGGGTATGGCTAGTGTGGGCATTAACACAACATGGATACATTTGGGATGGGTAGCAGTGGGGTAGGATACATTTGGCAAGTGTGGGCAATAACACATCATGGATACATTTGGGATACGGATGGGTATGGCTAGTGTGGGCAATAACACAACATGGATACATTTGTGACACGGATGGGTAGCAGGCTAGTGTGGGCAATAACACAACATGGATACATTTGTGACATGGATGGGTAGCAGACTAGTGTGGGCAATAACACAACATTTGGATGTGACACGGATGGGTAGCAGGCTAGTGTGGGCAATAACACAACATGGATACATTTGGGACATGGATGGGTAGCAGGCTAGTGTGGGCATAACACAACATGGATACATTTGGGTAGCAGGCTAGTGTGGGCAATATCACAACATGGATACATTTGGATTATACAGATGGGTAGCAGACTAGTGTGGGCAATAACACAACATGGATACATTTGTGACACGGATGGGTAGCAGGCTAGTGTGGGCAATAACACAACATGGATACATTTGGGACATGGATGGGTAGCAGGCTAGTGTGGGCAATAACACAACATGGATACATTTGGGATACGATGGGTAGCAGGCTAGTGTGGGCAATAACACAACATGGATACATTTGTTATACAGATGGGTAACAGGCTAGTGTGGGCAATACCACAACATGGATACATTTGGGATACGAATGGGTAGCAGACTAGTGTGGGCAATAACACAACATGGATACATTTGGGATACGGATGGGTAGCAGGCTAGTGTGGGCAATAACACAACATGGATACATTTGGGACACGGATGGGTATGGCTAGTGTGGGCAATAACACAACATGGATACATTTGGGATACGGAATGGGTAGCAGGCTAGTGTGGGCAATAACACAACATGGATACATTTGGGACACGGATGGGTATGGCTAGTGTGGGCAATAACACAACATGGATACATTTGGGACACGGATGGGTATGGCTAGTGTGGGCAATAACACAACATGGATACATTTGGGACACGGATGGGTAGCAGGCTAGTGTGGGCAATAACACAACATGGATACATTTGGGACACGGATGGGTATGGCTAGTGTGGGCAATAACACAACATGGATACATTTGGGACACGGATGGGTATGGCTAGTGTGGGCAATAACACAACATGGATACATTTGGGACACGGATGGGTAGCAGGCTAGTGTGGGCAATAACACAACATGGATACATTTGGGACACGGATGGGTATGGCTAGTGTGGGCAATAACACAACATGGATACATTTGGGACACAGATGGGTAGCAGGCTAGTGTGGGCAATAACACAACATGGATACATTTGGGATACGAATGGGTAGCAGGCTAGTGTGGGCAATAACACATCATGGATACATTTGGGATACGAATGGGTAGCAGGCTAGTGTGGGCAATAACACAACATGGATACATTTGGGATACGGATGGGTAGCAGGCTAGTGTGGGCAATAACACAACATGGATACATTTGGGATACGGATGGGTAGCAGACTAGTGTGGGCAATAACACAACATGGATACATATGGGATACGGATGGGTAGCAGGCTAGTGTGGGCAATATCACAACATGGATACATTTGTTATACAGATGGGTAGCAGACTAGTGTGGGCAATAACACAACATGGATACATTTGTGACACGGATGGGTAGCAGGCTAGTGTGGGCAATAACACAACATGGATACATTTGGGACATGGATGGGTAGCAGGCTAGTGTGGGCAATAACACATCATGGATACATTTGGGATACGAATGGGTAGCAGGCTAGTGTGGGCAATAACACAACATGGATACATTTGTTATACAGATGGGTAACAGGCTAGTGTGGGCAATACCACAACATGGATACATTTGGGATACGAATGGGTAGCAGACTAGTGTGGGCAATAACACAACATGAATACATTTGGGATACGGATGGGTAGCAGGCTAGTGTGGGCAATAACACAACATGGATACATTTGGGACACGGATGGGTATGGCTAGTGTGGGCAATAACACAACATGGATACATTTGGGATACGAATGGGTAGCAGGCTAGTGTGGGCAATAACACAACATGGATACATTTGGGACACGGATGGGTATGGCTAGTGTGGGCAATAACACAACATGGATACATTTGGGACACGGATGGGTATGGCTAGTGTGGGCAATAACACAACATGGATACATTTGGGACACGGATGGGTAGCAGGCTAGTGTGGGCAATAACACAACATGGATACATTTGGGACACGGATGGGTATGGCTAGTGTGGGCAATAACACAACATGGATACATTTGGGACACGGATGGGTATGGCTAGTGTGGGCAATAACACAACATGGATACATTTGGGACACGGATGGGTAGCAGGCTAGTGTGGGCAATAACACAACATGGATACATTTGGGACACGGATGGGTATGGCTAGTGTGGGCAATAACACAACATGGATACATTTGGGACACAGATGGGTAGCAGGCTAGTGTGGGCAATAACACAACATGAATACATTTGGGATACGAATGGGTAGCAGGCTAGTGTGGGCAATAACACATCATGGATACATTTGGGATACGAATGGGTAGCAGGCTAGTGTGGGCAATAACACAACATGGATACATTTGGGATACGGATGGGTAGCAGGCTAGTGTGGGCAATAACACAACATGGATACATTTGGGATACGGATGGGTAGCAGGCTAGTGTGGGCAATAACACAACATGAATACATTTGGGATACGGATGGGTAGCAGGCTAGTGTGGGCAACAACACAACATGGATACATTTGGGATACGGATGGGTAGCAGGCTAGTGTGGGCAATGACACAACATGGATACATTTGGGATATGGATCGGTAGTGTAAGGGACAGAGTCCTGTCCCTCCACTCTGCGGTGGTGCTGACACCTCCCCCACCTTCAGAGAGAGGGAGCAATCATGGACATATGAACCACCTGGGCTGAGTTTCGCACCTGTTCTGTGTTAGTCGTTAGTATCTGTATATAGTTTGGTCTGTGTCAGTGTTGGGTCATTGTCTAAGGTACGTGGGGTTCTGTTTCATGTCTGTATGTGGTTCTATGTTGTAGTCTTGGTTTGGTGGTGTGTTTGTTCTTGGGTCCTTTGGTTATATGTAGTAATTCTCTGTTTTGTTGTCTAAGTTCCAGTTCTGGTGCCTGTTTTGCCTGTCCTGGACGTAATAAATACATTTAAAAGCATTCTCTGCGCTTGGGTCTGCTTCTGACATCTGCCAAGGGCAGATCGTTACAGGTAGTTATTCAGCAGAATTTTAACCTATCTAGTTAACAAAATAGATTACAGTCGACAAAATAGACTGAATAATGTAACAGTCGTCACATTATCAACATAATAGACTGAATAATGTAACACTCAACACATTATCAACATAATAGACTGAATAATGTAACACTCAACACATTATCAACATAATAGACTGAATAATGTAACATTTGTCACATTATCAACATAGTAGACTGAATAATGTAACGCTGGTCACATTATCAACATAATAGCCTAGACAGAATAATATAACACTTGTCACATTATCAACATAATTGCCTAGTCATGAAAAAAACATGACAACTTCACACCGCATTACAGATTACTGAGGAGAACATCTACAGGACATACTTGAGTTTCTCCAGTCTCCAGTGTGGATCCTCCAGTCCAGCAGAGAGCAGTCTGACACCAGAGCCTCCTGGGTGGTTGTAACTCAGATCCAGTTCTTTCAGGTGTGACGGGTTTGACTTCAGAGCTGAGACCAGAGAAGCACAGCCTTCCTCTGTGACCAGACATCCTGAAAGCCTGCAGAGTCAATCAGGATTTTACAAACTGCTTCGGTAATTAAAATCCCTCCTTGGATAGTTCAAGACACAATCAGTATTATGTGTTACTAAATTCCTTGAACTGTTTTATATTTGTGGGATTTTTTTTTTTTTAAATGTCACACCTCACATATGTCACATACACACACTAGTCCATAATGGTGTGTGGGTGGGTCTGTAGGAGCGGTCAGTAAATCAACTCGCATTCTTTTCATAGTGTCACAAATACGTTCCTTTATTTCATAACAGCAAACACAAAAGAAATAAAACTTCTCTTAAACAGAAAGAAAAACCTTTGCCTCACGAACTGTGGTCTCGCGAAATGCGGTCTCACCAAAAGCGTTCTTACGAAATGCAGTCTTTTTTGCAGTTTATTGCATGACATAAGTATTTGATACATCAGAAAAGCTGAACTTAATATTTGGTGCTGAACACTTTTGTAATAATTACAGACATCATACGTTTCATGTAGTTATTGACCAGGATTGCACACACTGCAAGCAGGGATTTTGGCCCATTCCTCCATACAGGCCTACTCCAGATCCTTTAGAATTCGGGGCTGTCGCTCAGCAACACAGACTTTCAGCTGCCTCCAAAGATGCTTTATTGGGTTCAGGTCTGGAAACTGGCTAGGCCACTTCAGGACCTTGAGATGCTTCTTACGGAGCCACTCCTTAGTTGCCCTGGCTGTGTGTTTCGGGTCAGGAGATTGACTGTCATCTTGAACTTCTTCCATTTCCTAATAATTGTGCCAATAGTTGTTTCCTTCTCACCCAGCTGCTTGCCTATTGTCCTGTAGCCCATCCCAGATGCTTTCCTATTGTCCTGTAGCCCATCCCAGATGCTTGCCTATTGTCCTGTAGCCCATCCCAGATGCTTGCCTATTGTCCTGTAGCCCATCCCAGATGCTTGCCTATTGTCCTGTAGCCCATCTCAGCTGCTTGCCTATTGTCCAGTAGCCCATCCCAGATGCTTGCCTATTGTCCTGTAGCCCATCCCAGCTGCTTGCCTATTGTCCTGTAGCCCATCTCAGATGCTTGCCTATTGTCCTGTAGCCCATCCCAGATGCTTGCCTATTGTCCTGTAGCCCATCCCAGCTGCTTGCCTATTGTCCTGTAGCCCATCCCAACTGCATGCCTATTGTCCTGTAGCCCATCCCAGCTGCTTGCCTATTGTCCTGTAGCCCATCCCAGATGCTTCCCTATTGTCCTGAAGCCCATCCCAGATGCTTGCCTATTGTCCTGTAGCCCATCCCAGCTGCTTGCCTATTGTCCTGTAGCCCATCTCAGATGCTTGCCTATTGTCCTGTAGCCCATCCCAGATGCTTGCCTATTGTCCTGTAGCCCATCCCAGCTGCTTGCCTATTGTCCTGTAGCCCATCCCAACTGCATGCCTATTGTCCTGTAGCCCATCCCAGCTGCTTGCCTATTGTCCTGTAGCCCATCCCAGATGCTTCCCTATTGTCCTGAAGCCCATCCCAGATGCTTGCCTATTGTCCTGTAGCCCATCCCAGATGCTTGCCTATTGTCCTGTAGCCCATCCCAGCTGCTTGCCTATTGTCCTGTAGCCCATCCCAGCTGCTTGCCTATTGTCCTGAAGCCCATCCCAGCTGCTTGCCTATTATCCTGTAGCCCATCCCAGCTGCTTCCCTATTGTCCTGAAGCCCATCCCAGATGCTTGCCTATTGTCCTGTAGCCCATCCCAGATGCTTGCCTATTGTCCTGTAGCCCATCCCAGCTGCTTGCCTATTGTCCTGTAGCCCATCCCAGCTGCTTGCCTATTGTCCTGTAGTCCATCCCAGATGCTTTCCTATTGTCCTGTAGCCCATCCCAGCTGCTTGCCTATTGTCCTGTAGCCCATCCCAGCTGCTTGCCTATTGTCCTGTAGCCCATCCCAGCTGCTTGCCTATTGTCCTGTAGCCCATCCCAGATGCTTGCCTATTGTCCTGTAGCCCATCCCAGATGCTTGCCTATTGTCCTGTAGCCCATCCCAGCTGCTTGCCTATTATCCTGTAGCCCATCCCAGCTGCTTGCCTATTATCCTGTAGCCCATCCCAGCCTTGTGCAGGTCTACAATTTTATCCCTGATGTCCTTGCACAGCTTTCTGGTATTGGCCATTGTGGAGGTTGGAGTCTGTTTGAGTGTGTGGACAGTAGGGCTGGGCGATTTATCGAATTTATCGATATAGTGAGTTTATTATTTAGTTCGAAATGAATAATATGTAATCTTGCTGTCTCCTCTGTCACACCAATGCCAAATAATGAACCAATAGCGTGACAGCACAGAGGTTATCCACCAATTACAAACATTGAAAGCCAGTCACACATTATACCCGGGCGGGTGCAGTTGAAGTGTAGCAGCGGTAAGAGCGAGCACCTCCTCTAGTGAGGAAGAAATCATACAGAGAAAAGGCAGCAATGTTTCTGAGGTAATTTGGCTCGGCTTTAAAAAGTCTGATATTGAGCAAAGTAACGTTGTGTGTAAAATGTGTCCATAGACAATTCCTACAAACAACTCGCGGAGGAATGGGAATAACACGTGAAACTACGAAACGTTGATTCTTCCAGTGACCCGAATCGCAACATGTCTGGTAACAGTAGAGAAGCCCAGCTTTAAAAATCCACTAGGTGCAGTTGACCATAGATATCAGCTGCCAAGTCGCAAGTATTTCACGGATAACAGCCCTACCGCAATTATACACTGATAAAAGATCTACCGCAATTATACACTGATACACGCAAGAGTGGCAGAAAAAACTGGCTAATGTTTCATTTTTTTGAGCAGAACGTGAAGACCATACCTAAGCCTGAAAGTCCATTACATCGAACATTTGTTTGACATAGTTTTATAATTTAATGTATTATTGTGCAAATTATTAGTTACGTTTCTTCATTCTTGGTTTATTTAGTTTGGTTTGCATACGATGACAGTCTTGCAAGTAGTGTTGTTTATTAGTTTTGCAGAAATAAGCCTAGTTCATATTGGAGTCTTGTACATTGTTATTTAAGTAAAGTTCTTCATTTAATAATGTATTGGCCTTTTTTATATTTGTTTAATATATCGAGTTAGATATCGCTAATTGATCGAACCTCTGAAAAATATTGAGATATTACTTTTAGGCCATATCGCCCAGCCCTAGTGTAAAGGTGTCTTTTATACAGGTAACGAGTTTAAACAGGTGCAGTTAATACAGGCAAAGAGTGGAGAACAGGAGGGCTTCCTAAAGAAAGACTAACAAGTCTGTGAGAGCCAGAATTCCTGCTGGTTGGTAGGTGATCAAATACTTATTTCATGCAATAAACTGCAAAATGTTTTTTTAAATCATACAATGTGATATTCTGGATGTTTGTTTTAGATTCTGTCATTCATAGTTGAAGAGTACCTATGATAAAAATACAGACTCCTACATGCCTTGAAAGCGGGAAAACCTGCAAAATCGCCAGTGTATCAAATACTTCTTCTCCACACTGTAGATACAGTGAAATTCTCTATCCCACATCAACCACAAACACACAAATATAGAAAATGCTGCTGTAACTGTTCAGACATCATTGGCACAGAAGGCTACATTGTTTACTTTGCAAAAGAGCAATATAGTCTAAAGACTGTCATAAATCATGGTATTTAAATCAATTTGTAAACATGACTAAAATTACAGTGACAGGTTTAGTCTTAGCTCTTTCACTCTCGTGCTACCACTAGAGCGAAAGCACCACCAGTTTTCAAAAGTAACCAAAACATCAGCCAGGGAGCATAGGAACTGAGAAGTGGTCTGTGGTCACCACCTGCAGAACCACTCCTTTATTGGGGGTGTCTTTCTAATTGCCTATAATTTCCACCTGTTGTCTATTCCATTTGCACAATAGCATGTAAAAATGATTGTCAATCCATGTTGCTTCCTAAGTGGACAGTTTGATTTCACAGAAGTGTGATTGACTTGGAGTTACATTGTGTTGTTTTACCACTTCTTGACAGGGCCCCAGGTCTCAATTTCCGCCTAAAATGACCCACCCCAATCTAAATGGATATTGCTATGGGAATTTAAAAGGGCATTTAAAAGAAAACAGTCCGAATTTTGTGGAAATGTTAAATTAATTAAGGATAATGTAACACATAACATCTGGCATGAGATAAAAACATATTTATTTTTATTGACTTTGAAAATGTATATCTCAGACTCTCAGACCAGACTGAATGTCTGGTCTGAAAACACTTGTGTTCCCTAGGTCTCAGCATTATGCCATGCTTTGTTTCAAGTCTCTAGCTCGTTTAACGACCGAGATACAGCTTTTTTACTGAGAGCTGGTCTTTTTCACTTCGGTCTTGTGAGTGATTGCATCAGCTCCTGCACGTTCCGGTTATTATGTAGACGAATGGGAGCAAAGCCCTATGGAAAATTAAGTCTTTACCTTCGATTTTGAAATTAGTTCTTCATGGAAGCTGCATTTTGAGTGAAACAGATTGTGTTAAATATTGTAAACTTCTATTCTCGACTGAATATGGATTATTATGGATTACTATAAACGATGCTAATAATATCCCTGGGACTATAGGAAAAGAAAAATGATAGACTTTGGCTGATGTAAGTGTGAGAAACAGAGGTTTGTCCTCCTCTATGCCGTATCTGACACTTCCCCAATCAACAGAGTGAGGGAGTAATCAGACCCGATCAAGTTTACTTGAGTTTTAGCACAACTGTGAGTAAGCACGTAGGGGATAAAAAGATCCCTGTGACTCAAGACCACTGCGAGGTATTGTTCGTTTCCCGACTTGCTGAGCGTTCTAAAATTACTTACGGAGTTACAAAGTCTGCTCGTTTACCAGTTCCTAGCCTGTTCTCAACTCCGTGTCTGCCTAACCCTTGTTCTGTGCCCGTTAGTGACTTCCGTGTTCTACAGTAGTAGGTAACCTGTTCTCCTGACTAAGTCCACGCCTGCTCCACCTGTACCTTGTTCGTACTCTGATCGCCTATTACCGACCCTAGCCTGTCTGACCACTCTATCTCTTGCTGTCTTTGTATTAATAAATCTACATCGCTTTCTGCAATTGGAACCACCTCTCTGTGCCCGAGCGTATTTGTTACAGTAAGTACAATATTGTTGTATATTATCGCTATGGTAAAAATGTTTGCAACAATGGTGACATCAGCAATTGCTAATAAAACGGTCTGTGTTTTAGCTATTTTAAATAGAAAATGTTGTTAGAAAGGGGAGATTATAACTTTTATAAACATTTATTTATAAGCATGTAGTATATTATAAAACGTCTGTTTTTGAATTTTGCAATCTTTGTGGAGAGTAATGGTTGTATAGGGTACTGCAAGTATCCCTAGTGGTTGCATAGGGTCCTGCAATGATCCCAAAGACGGGAGGGCTGTCAAGATCAGGTTAAGTGTTCCCTTTAATATTTTGAGCAGTGTATTTCAAGGACAGCGTTTTTCCAATCTTCGACATATTGCTAAGATCAGAAACTATTTCTCAAAAAATCATGCAGAAAAACTAATCCATGCTTATGTTACCTAAAGATTAGATTAATGCAATGTTCTATTCTCTGGTTACCCTGATAAATCAATAAACAAACTTCAATTAGTACTTAATACGGCTGATAGAATCTTAACTAGGCAGACTTAGCTAGGGCAGACTTTAAAGTTCTATTGTTAACATACAAAGCTTTACATGAACTTGCTCCCATCAACCTCGCTGAATGATTTGCCATACATACCTTTGCCTAACCTAAGATCAAAGGATGCTGTCCTAATTGTACCTAAAATGTCTAAACAAACAGCTGGAGTTAGAGCTTTCTTCTATAGAGCTCCTATATTATGGAATGTGTTGCCAATCTGGGTAGGAAATGTAGACTCGGATAAAAAATATATCTCTTCTGCAAGGTCTATGGTTAAGTGTAGTATGGCCCAGGGTACGAAGGTGAACAGAAGGCTCAGATTTCATTACGCCCTGCTGTCTTTGCTGGGCGGCTTCTCATCTACCCTGGAATGTCCTCTCTCCCAATTTCTTCCTGTGGGGTGAAGTCACTGGCTCGCTATTGTTCTCTTTTGTTCCCTCAATTCGAGTAACTCTGTGAGCAAAACTAAACCTTCCCGAGTGGTTGCGGTTGACTGGTGTCCCTTTGTTGATGCTTGGTAAAGTGGGTGGGTGGTTTCCAGCTTATTGGGCCCTGTCCAGGGTTTACCCTGTTCAGGGCCACAGTTTCACTGAACCCCCTTCATTTTAAGATGTATCCTGTTACACTATTGTGCCAGGGACATATGGAACCAGGGTGTCTAACCTTTCCCTGGGTCTTGTCTCTCCTCTACATTATGTTGGGCCTTGTCCAGGGTCCATAGTTTCACTAACCCTCCCTGTCTCAAGATTTATGCTGCTATACTGTAGTGCCGGGAACTAGAGCTTCTAACCTTTCCCTGTATTTGTGTCCATTTCCGTTAAGGAGGACCCGTGTCTGCTGGCCACGCTGTGGGACCAATCAGCCCTGGAAACATGTGTTGGATCCATCCTGGGGCCCCCTGGTTGCAAGCTGAGAGGCTGATGCTACCAGACAGTTTCGGCCTCCAATCTGCCAAACCCTCAACCTGGACTATTCTATTTTTAAGACTCTTTGCACATAAAATATGCATTTAAAAACTATTTTATTAATGTAGCCGGTCGTACCGAGTGGTTTGAGGGGGGTGCCCGTAGCACATAAAAGGAGGGGGGAACTAAGTTACGGGTAAGCTTTTGCTCCCGGGAGGAAGAAACACGGGGTGGTACGAGTCGGTGTATGTTGACATCCACCAAACGTATGGTAAGCTAAGGCGTTGGTTGTAGGTTGGGGATTACTGTGGCTGGTTGATAAAGTGTTGTCTGACTGACGCGCATATATAGTGCTGGCAGTGTCCGGGAAGCTGTGTTTCTGAAAGATGCTCGGTCCAGGGGTTTGCTATTGTGTTTAGCGCAGAAGGTACGTGATTTTAATGATTAATCTAATATAGTGGTTTTAAAGATGTATGTCTAATAAAAAGTATTGTTGTTTTGCAGCGAACTGGGAATAGCCATCGCTGCTCTCACTTTGAGGTTTATTTATCTGTTACTACAACGGTTATTCTGTGCTAGGTTTTGTCTAGTCCACCTGGGCCGGTGGGCAGTAACACGGACAAAAGATCTGGGGTTGTCCTAGTGGGTGGACTAGTTTATTTTTCATTTCCGTTATTTGTTCGTTTGTATTTTGTTTCTGTCACCACTTCCCTAGGGATCCTCTGATGGCGGCACTAGGGTGACCACCTGTCCCGCTTTACGTTGTACTGTACAGCAATTTTACCCTTTGTCCCGCCTCACGCAAATTGAGCATCTGTCCCGCTTTTCATTCGACCCTGGATAATAAATACACAGATACGTCCATAGGCGTACTGTTAACGTATGTATGTCCAATAGTTCTGAGGAGCGGTACAGGCATAAGTTACACGCATTCTGGCGGCCAATAATGGCACGAGCGCCTTTCATTGGAGCTGACGCCACAGAGCAGCCAATAGGCGCGCGAGCTGCCTCGCCTAGTTCTCGATAGGCTGAGTCGTACGTCAATCAAACTGTTGCCTGCTGCACGAACGCCTCAACATTGTCAACAATCTCAAATTGGAGAGTGCGGCAGCGCGCTGTTCGGCCAGGTTAAGCAGCCATGGCCAGTGTGGCGGCTGTGGCCATGAAAAAGAGAAGATGCACTCTTAATAGAGAATGGACCTTAACATACCCATGGCTAAGACCTGTAGATGGTGAAGCAGAGAGCTTTTTGCATTTTATGCAAAAGCAGTTTTTCTGTGGGACATGGTGGAGAATACGATGTGAAGCGACATGGTGCGTGTGAGTACCACAAAACACATCATCAAGAAACATGCAAATCAGTGCAATCGTTTTTCAATAAACCAAATGACCCACAGGCTGGCAAAGTTTCGGCAGCAGAAGTGACGAGCATTTATCATGCCGTACATCACACACATTCATATCGCTCTACCGACTAACCCTAATGCCTGGTTCTTTGGACAGTTGAATAATTTGATAGTCCCAATAAAGATAAATTAGCGTTTAGTCTTTTATTGGCCTATACCTTAAGCTGTAGAAACTTTGGGTGATATTTTGGGTCAGGTAGTGTCTTAATCTTTAGTCGGTGGGTTTAAAAATGTTTCTTGGTAAATTAGATAGACAATATATCTTAAGTTTAAAGTTATCACCTCTGTCCCAAATTGTCCCACTTTACCATGCTACTTGTCCCACATTTTGTCTGACTGGAGGTGCTCACCCTAGGCGGCACCCGAGCATGTGACAGGCGAGTAGAGGACGGAGTCGTGTGGTTCAATCGTTAATAACTGTTTGTAGTGTCCTAATTCTATTATGCATCTGCTATTGCCTACTAGTCCCTCCCACCTGTTCTGGGTTCGTTTTGATTGCAGTGCTCACAGTGTTTGAGAGCAGTGCTAACATTCATCTCGTCCTGTCCCTGCTCTACTGTGCGCTCTGAGGTGCCGTACGTTCAGCCTATACTAATCGGGGTGTATCATGTCTATGAACAAATAAACCTGTGCACCAATGAAACCTGTGAATGTCGTTTATTTGGCAGACCTGTTGGATCATGTCCGGATTGTGACATTAAACTATCATAAAATCACCCAGCACAGCCAGAATAGGACTGGTCACCCCTCAGAGCCTGATTCCAATCCAGGTTTCTTCCTAAATTTGACCTTCAGGGAGTTTTTTCTAGCTGCCGTGTATCAACTTGTTCTTCTTGTTCAACTTGTTGATGTGTGCTCTGACGGATTCAGGCTGGGTGTTTGTAAAACCGCTTTGTGACAACTTTGTTATAAAAAGGGCTTTATAAAATAAATTTGATTGATTTTTTGAAAAAGAGCTTCAAACTGTGAGATAGCAAGACCCAGGGAAAGGTTAGACACCCTGGCAACTGAAATGTAATCTACTTCAGAAGCATAATATTGTCTTATTCTCTCAGAAGTAACAGATCATTACAAAACATTGTTAGGCTTAGAAATGTAATTCAACCTGCCCTTTATCCAAACAATATCTTCTGACCCTTTTATGCTAGATCCCTGGGCAGCTTCAGTATTCTGAAACCAGGCAATTCCTGAAGAGATGTTACAGATGGGAAGTTCAAGTCCCTATGTTTCCATCCAGGCCTGCTGGAATGTCTCACAGGGTTTAATCTTTACCAGTGATGGAGGCTTGGACCTGCTGGGAGCTCTGTTGTGTTGTGGTCATGTATATTGTTGTGTTGTAAAATGTGTTGTTGTTTATTATTACTCACCTCAGAGTCTCCAGTTTACATTGTGGATCTTTTACCAAATCAGAGAGCTGCTTCACCCTGTATCCGTCAGGTCATTGTTACTCAGATCCAGCTCTTTCAGATGTGAGGGGTTTGACTTCAGAGCTGAGACCAGAGAAGCACAGCCTTCCTCAGTGATTCTACAACCTGACAGTCTGGAGAGAGATTATCATGATGTCACAAACAGAACAATAGTTCAGAATAACATTAGAATAGTCTTTATAGATTACATGATGGGTTGCTCTACATGTGTTTCTCCTTTCCCAGGGTCAATATATGAAGGTCTCTATTATTACCTTATCTTTCTCAGTAATTTGTGTCTGTGGGAGGTAATTTGCATTTCTGTACTCTTGTTTGTGTCTAATTCCGTTAAGGAGGACCCGTGTCTTCTGGCCACGCTGTGGGACCAATCAGCCCTGGAAACATGTGTTGGATCCATCCTGGGGCCCCCTGGTTGTGTTGCAGGCTGAGAGGCTGATGCTACCAGACAGTTTCGCCCTTTAATCTGCCAAACCCTCAACCCACCCTGTTGTCCTTTTTGACAATATTTGATATAGATTATTCTTTTTCTAAGACACCTTGCACATAAAATATGCATATAAACAACTATTATATTAAACTATCATTAGTTCACTCACCACAGCCAGAAGAGGACTGGTGATCCCTCAGAGCCTGGTTCCTCTCTAGGTATATTTCTAAATTTGACCTTCAGGGAGTTTTTCTTAGCCGCCGTGTATCAACTTGTTCAACTTGTTGATGTGTGCTCTGTCAGATTCAAGCTGGGTGTTTGTAAAGCTCTTTGTGACAACTTTGTTGTAAAAAGGGCTTTATAAAATAAATTTGATTGATTGATTGATAAAGAGCTTCAAACTGTGAGATAGAGGAGGCTGCTGGCAACTGAAATGTAATCTACATCAGAAGCATACTATTGTCTAATTCTCTTAGAAGTAACAGATCATTACAAAACATTGTTAGGCTTAGAAATGTAATTCAACCTGCCCTTTATCCAAACAA